>BGPR01010607.1:0-51806 GCA_013235015.1 Araneus ventricosus
TACTTTATGAAGCACTCTCGTAGATTAGATATCCGAGATAAATATTGGGAAATGCAAAAGTTAAATAAACCCTTTTACAAAAAGGCATTGCCATGAAATGGTTTCTAATTAAAACTATGCAAAATGCAAAGAGACTATGATAGATCTGTTTCACCATTATACTGTTTTCATAGTTCAAAACTTTTCAATTTCACCTAACATGGTTTATATACTACACCAGAAGATTTAAGCGCGTTATAATAGGTTTAGATTGATCTATCTCCAAACGAATGTAATTTCTCGATGGGGAGAAAAAGCTGATTGATTGTTTCTGAAAATTCGAATTTGATGTTAATTGTCACTGAGCGTCTCGTTGAAACAGAATACTATCCCTGTTCAGAAATGATAGAGGCTGAATAATTGAAATGATTGCTCTGTTTCTGATGTGGAATGAATTAGGAACTGTGTAGATATTGCAGGCTAATATTTTATCTGAATGAAAGATGTCAAAGTCTTGAGATGTTTTGAAAAAAAGTTTTGATATCCTAATAAATAGATTTCGGTAAAAATGTAATAACACGTTTATGAAATACACGGCCTTCATGAAGCTCATGTGCAGTTTAAAATAGTTTTACGTTTCAATGTATACGTGATGCGAAGGATATGTAGAACGATTTAGAAATTTTGATAATTCTAAATTTATCTAGAAAATTTATTTTATATTTTTAATTTCAAAAAACGTTTTTTTCAGAATCACTGCTGATCTCCAGTTTCATTAGGAAAGAAAATAATTGTGTTCTTTGTTTGGCTTCTTATATTTTTATGCGCTTGATATAAATCAATAAATAGAGTTTTGAGCACTGAGACAAAAATTTTGACCTAATTGTTGCCAATATTCATGTGAATAAATGATAATTTAATTTTAAGTGAATCTGAACGACAAAAAATTATGATGTGGCACAAATCCGGCATTTGCAAAGAAACTTGTAATGATAAGGTAGGTGAACAGTTCTAAGAATTTAGTAAAAAGGATATAATAAAAACATGTTTGCAAACCTATATATTAACGATTGTGCCTCATGAAAAAAGCATTCGAAAAAATTCTCAATAACGGAAGAAAAAGAAAGAATAATTTTGCTTCGTTTTCAACAACTGAAACCTCTTTAAATCCAATACATTTAAAATTCCATCCTTTGCTTTCAAAAAGGAAAGCACAGAAAACAAATTCCAGCAACAAAAGAAACTTTATATCTTTCAGGGAAAAAAACTTATTTATCACTGCACTCAGTCTATCGAAAATACTTTGAGATATACACGACTTTAATATCAACAAATAACAACTGGAAAATATTGTTTATCTAGCGTTCGTTTTCCAAAAAAAAACAAGCAGAAAGCAATGATTCTTGAAAGAAATTAAAATGAATGAATTTCCAACCAGAAAGATATATATTCACAAGAGATACACTTGTAAAGATAAACTGCACAAGGAGTCAAAGAAAGATATTAATGGAGCGACACTCAGATCCAAACTGATATAAAATAAAATATTTTCAAAATATAGATTTTGCTTTGACGTTTGATTTGAATAAATTACTTCGGAGGTTTTATAACAAGAAGTTCCATGTGTATGATTTCAGTCGTGAAAAAATGGTGATTCTTTTTGTGCTTTCATTTCAAAATGAACGAAATGTGTTTCTTTCGTATCAAAGAAAGTATCTTGGATTGGGGTGGTTTGATACGATTACACAGGTCTGCGATGAAAAAATTGTCGGTAAAGCAAGTGGTGTTTTTTATAGTGTTTTGGATGCTGATTACCGGAAAAATAATGAAAAAATTTCATCACAAATCGCAATATATTTTTTACGAATTTAGTATATTTCGGACTAAAAAAGTATTATTTATATGAATTCGATAAAAATATTTATGGACTTTAAATAGTAAATTGGTGGATTAAACTAACAATCAAGAAAGAAGAAACTATTTCAATCCAGAATATTTCTCCGTGAATCGTTAAATTGCCTATTAAACACAATATTAAAGACAGAGGAAACCAGTTGAAACCGGATACCTCTCATGCTTTCCAAAAAAGTGTTACTTCCACCGCTTCACATAAAATTAGGTCTTATGAAACAATTTATCAAGGCTTTACCAAAAGAAGGTGAATGCTTACCTTTGTGATCAGTTCCCAGGTTTATCCGGAGCAAAACTGAAGTAAGGTGTGTTTTTAGGACCAGACATCAGGAAAATGATGAAAGATGAAAATTTTGAGACTAAAATGGAAACAAACGAAGGAAAAGCCTGGGAATATTTCAAACTAGTTATTACTAGCTTTCTTGGAAACAAAAAGGACCCAAACTATAAATCTATCGTAGAAGACATGATAAAAAATTTCAAGATTTTTGCCTGTAGTATGAGCTTAAAATTTCCTTTTCTAGATTCGCAGTTGGACTATTTTCCTGAAAATTTAGGTGAAGTTAGTGAGGAACAAGGTGAAAGATTTCACCAAGACATAAAGGAAATGAAGAGAGGATATCAAGGAAAATGGAATCTCAGCATGATAGCCGACTACCGCTGGATGCTACAAAGAGACAATCCCTGCAAAGTTCACAAGAGGAGAAGTGACAGAAGAACTTTTGAGGTAAAGAAAAAACGTCACTATAGGGAATTGTAACTTTCTACCTATACTTTACAATTACTTGAACTAGGATATAAATGTAATTTATATGGATTTATGAATTAATTAAATTTAAATGAAATGTCAAAATTTCGCGATTTCAACTGTTTCCTTCAAAATATGCAACCACTTTGTAAAAATTCCTTATGCGATAGAAATAAATGGATTTCATTTTTAGAATCAGCACTAAAAATTACATAAAAATCAGTCATCAAAATTAAAACAATTTTCAACAAGTATTTTTTTTGCAGGCCTGTATTAATAGAGTAACGCTTCGGTCTAATTTTTTATCGTTAATGTTAGACAATTTACATGCTGCAGATGGCAGTATTAGAGAACTAGTCAGCTATCACTGTGTATTTTTAAAATAATGAACTTGATAGTAGCATAATACTTGTCTAAGAAGTTGATACAGTTTCTTTGTTCAGACTTATCTCCAAAGCTTTCATGGGGTATAGTATATACTTAAGATTCATTGTTGAGTATATCTCAATGACGGTATTCGCGTTCATACCGTCGTGGGAATATACTTCCTACCAAATTCACCAACTTTTAAACGCAATTTTTAAGCTTGTCGTAAGTTCTCGAAATTTTTTAATGAAACAAAAACCTGGATGTTCCAATTTCTTATTTCAAACTATAATGAAGTGTTTTGACTTGGCAATTAATTATTAATTAATAAAATTAATTAAAAAACAATGCCATCCAATAAGCTAAATGAATTTCTTTTCTTAAATTAATCTTAATACCAAATTTATTTTATTATACCACTACTAGAAAAAAGGGCCTTATAAAGGGTTAAACGAAACACCAAAATAAGGTAAAGTGAGATTTTAAACCGTGTCAAAAAATCTCAGAGCTATGTAAATTCAAGCGTATTGAGGATAGGCGCATTCCACATTTCCGCAATACGCGTAATGAGAGATGCATTATCAGAGATTTGAAAAAGTATTAATTATACATGTAGATCTTACTTGATTAGATGTCAAATGCGCCAATTGTTGATTTACGTGTCTTGTATTCGATTAGCAAAATAGACAGCATGAGAGAAACTTTATCTAGAAAAATTAAGATTTTAACGGTGAAAAGGAGATGCCAAATCAATTTCAATGTAGCCAAGAGTAAGATGAAAATATCCTTCGTCTCTTTCAACTAAACTTAAACATGGTTCAATGAAACTTGCATTAATCGTATTATCTAAATTAAGTTACAAAAATTGCATTATAGTAGCTACATTAAATGCAATATTTTAATAAATATATTATCTATTTATATTATGTTGATTGTTTTATATTAATACAAAATGAATACAGCAATATTAAAATATGTAAACCATTTTTTGGGGGTTTATTTCAACTTCGATTCGCATAGCAATGACATCAAACTTTCGCCATAACATTCCCCCTTCCTTGCTTCCACACTTTGATTTGACAGCCATTCTTCCTCCCAAGTTCGCCGGAAATGTAAGGACCAATTTAGACACACCTACATGCCTTTTCTCGTTCTGCTTGTAACAGTCAACTTTGCATGGGATTTGAACAGTGGTGTACCGAGGGTAAGTGGCTCCGGGTCATATTAGGATTTTTCCTCTTCCCTCATCATAATCAGTGACTTAACTTGTATAAACAATACCCGGGGCATGGCATTTTTTCGCCCCCTCTTTGTATTTGACTTTAAGACGTGACATAAAACGTATTAACGTTTTCTCACCATGACCAGTGGCGTAGCGAGAGTAAGTCATGCCCGGAAAATATGATTTTTTTTATCCCAGTCTTCATCAGCGACTTAACAAGCGTAAATGGCGACACGGATATGTTATTATTTTGATGCCCCCTCATTATTTTTTTCTTTAAAAATGCCATAAACGCAATAATATTTTGATTCCATGGCACCGGAGGCATCTGTTCCCCCTTGCCCTCCCCCGGTCGCTACGCCACTGAGTATGAAATCTCATTTTCATGCAAATGTTTTTGCCGGAGTTCTTTAAGTAATAAATTCCATATTTCGTCTGGATGTTTCATTTGCTTCCATTTTCTACATTCGTGGAAAAAAGTATAAAGTCGGACGAAAAATCGCCATATGTGGAAAACTACTGAAATTTTAAACTATTAAAATTTTTGACGACTTAACTTGATGCTACCGAATAACGTACCGAAATATATTTATAAAAAATCCTGACGTTTTTTGGATTATGTAAAAATTACTAAAATCAGCAGATGGTAGCTTCGAAAAAAGTATGAAATCTTCTGCTAATTACATCATCTGAAAATATAAATAAACTCAGAAAGCATTTTCTCTCCGTTTCTAGAAACAAATATTATCTTTTATTTTTGTTTATTTTATTGTCTTGGCGAGACTATTACACTTTTCAGAAACTAAATAAGTCAAAATGCTAGCTTTTAAAGATACTGGTTGCAGGGGTGATGAAATTACACGAAAGGTTGGCAGATAGAAGGCTGTAATTAACCGCCTTCTCATCAAACCTGATAACTATGGCATAAATCAGTGAACAGTAAGGCCAAAGATAATTGTATTCAAGGCAAGAAAGGAGGATCCAAAGGTTCTCCTGCAAGCAAAAATGTCTTCCTCGCAAATCAAAGATGAGATGCAGTTGCCCTGTACCAGTCGAACAATAAGAAATGCACTACAGAGAAATACTAATGTTGTATAAAGAAATTGAAGGGAAAACTTTCACGTTCTAAGCAGCGTATTGATTCATGTTTAAATTTTGAACGGAAACATCAAACCGCTGACACCGACTGGAATGATTTGGTATTTTCGAACGAAAAAAAACTTCATTTAGATGAACCAAACAGATTTAAGGTGTACTTATATGATATGCATAAAGGAAAAGACCTTTTCTTAAAAACTCCAATTCGTAGGAGGATGTGTCATGGTATGGGCCGCATCACCAGCCGGTGGTGGAACTGAAATTGCTTTAGTCGAAAATTAAATGATTCAGTGTTATATCATGACATAATGCCAGATAGTTTGTTGCCAGTTACTTCTCTGATTACATCAGGAGATTAGACATTTCAACAAATCAGTGCATGATATGCATATTCCGAGCTCTACAAAATCCTGTATGAAGGCGAACGAAGTATTGACTCTTCAATGGCCAGCTCGGAGTCCCTACTTGAATCTATTGGAAGACCTTTGGGACATTCTGGCTCAGCATGATTACAAGAATGGGCGACAGTACAGAAGCAAGTCGGATCTATAAACAGCAATTAAATATTGTCATAAAAACATTTACGTGGACACCTTTGAACGTCTGTCTGGTTCTATGAACCCACGATTAATGCAAACAATAGAAAAAAGAGATTTCAACATTACTTACTAAAGAATAAATCCTATCGACTCTATACTTTTTTCCAACTTCAACTGTATAGTAATTTTTATAATTCCTTATAAAATTTTAAATAATGTAATTAAATTTAAATGTATTTTTGCTGTGTCTTCCTTATATCATAAAGTAGCCTTACATTTCATAAAAATATGATATATATTTTTAGTCATATGTCTTCTAATTTTACGACTTTATACTTTTTTCCATGAATGTACTATTGTCTTATGTCAGCTTTTTTTCTCTTATAATTGAACAACCTTTATATTTTAAGCCTAATTATTTGATCTTATCTTTTAAATGTTAATCTGTTATCAATAATTTGAAAAAAAGACAATAGCGAATCAAACAGGATCACATGTGTAATGGAAGAAAAATTAAGGCTGCATTTTGAAAGTCTGTCCTTAACCTTGAATTTTAAGCCCATTTATCTTCATATTACTGTACTATAAATAATTTCAAAAAAAAAGTAATCACGAATCAGGTAGGAGCATCTGTTCAATGAAATAGAAGGTATGTCTGCAATTTAAAAGAGAAATCTATCTACTTCTGGTAATAATCATCATAGGAGTTCCTGGAAGAAGATTTTATGGATATTTAACCTTAATTTTATGCATGACCTTTATCGAAATGAAAATTCTTTGAAACCTTAAATTAGTTTCAGCTTTTACTATTCGTTGTCTGCTTCTAAATTGCGGAATTATGAAAATTAACCAATGAACTATTAAATATTAATGCAATAACCCTATTTGCAAAACAGAGTAGTTTATGAACAAGAGCTGCACGAGGTAATAAACTGTTAAAAGTGTTTTGCTACCTTTCCTATTTATGATTTTACCCTGAAAAGAAAGGGGAAAAGTTTGAAGTTTGAATTAACTTAATAAACCAATTAAAAAGAACATATTTTATGTATTTTTTATATGTTTATTTATTTACCTTACCAGAATTACAAAATCTGAATTGTGTGTATGTGCGCATGTGCGACATTAAAACTTGACTGCCAAGAAAAAAATTTAAAAAAAATTGTTTCTTTAAAAACAAAGTTAAGAAGTTATAAAATACGCTGATTAATTCTACTTGTTTAAAAGCAAAAGGAGTGAATCTTCAAGTAGAAAAATTTGAAGAAGTGAAAAATATTTTTCGATTGTTCATTCCACTCTTGCTTCCTGAAAATTCTCAAGAGTACTCTTCTCCAATAAAATATAAATTATTACTTGTTCTGTTTAATTAAATTTAAGATGTTGACTGTCAAATGTAATAGTTGGTGCAGTGAGAGATCACTCCTCCGGTTTTTTTTCTAGGTGATGATGCTAGAGATGTGGTCTTTTGTGCTAGAAGAAAGCATCATTTTCCAGCTACACGAGGTTTCGTCACATAGATCAAGTAAATTTTAACACTGGTTGCAGGAAAAATAATTGCACTTCATTCTTAAAACTTTGTGCTAGAAGGAAGTTCCTTTTTTCAGCTACACGTGGTTTCGTCACACGGAACAAGTAAATTTTAAAACTGGTTGCAGGAAACGAAATGGCACTTCATTCTTCAAACTTTGTGCTAGAAGAAAGCAACTTTTGCCAGCCATATGATGCAAATAATTGAAGGAGGGCGACTCGTGTCGCAAATAATGTCCTGAACTGAAGTTTCGAGTATATTTCGTTTGAGTTTGTAATTTAATTGTAGATAGGTTTAACACATTATTACAAATAAACTCAAATCTTAAATCATTACTTATTGGTGAAATTCTTCGTCCTACCATTTACAATATCATATATTTACATAATCATTTTTTTATTTTTTTGTACAAGAACTCGTTTCTGAAAGTAATATCGGAAAAAAATTATATCAAGAATAATAAGTTTTAAAATATCTAACTACTTCAATATCAATATTTGAAAAGTCTGAAATCTATGGTCTGGAATTTTATAAAACATAACTTTACCTCTTAAGATATTAATTACAGATGCATGGTTACGCAAGCTCTTTAAAGTCATTTAAATTCGAATTATACGTTACTGATTAATATTTAAATTTGTAATTTCAGTAACTTCTTAATTTCTCTAATATAAATGTGGGGGGGGACACATTCTTACAAATGTTTATCATGTGCACGAGTCAAAATGTGTGTGTGTGCATACCTGAAGTTAACGAGAAAATTCATCCTTCACTACACATGCAGCTAATCACATGATTTTAATCAAATGTTAAGACCCTCTAAACCTTCAGTTATTTCAATCTAATAACTTTAATATCTTAAAAACTATTTTTAAAAGTGAATAATTGGATCTTTATTGCTTTTAATTAAGTCTCTGAAAGCTTAAGCATGTTTTATCCATTGTAATTTAAGGTACCGACTAGGTTCGGAGAAATTTTTCTTAAAGCATGCACAAAATATTTATAGAGCTAAATAACAAAAATAGGCTTAAATAGTCACGATTAGAAATAAAAATTCATATATCATCAGCAATTTTTGAAAATTTTTTTTCAAGAATTTTAATAGAAACTTCATTGTTAAGAAGAACAGAATAATTGAAAAATATGGGACATGTTTAATTTTAATTTCGCATGCGTGCTTCTCAAACTATCTAGAACGTAATGGTCCTCAAGATAAAATTTATTTTAATAAATAAATATTTTATGAACATTCAAAGTTGGCGTCATTGATTTTTTTCCCAAAATCATCCAATGTGTCAAAATGAAAGCGACTGAAAAACATTACTAAATAAATCTATTATAATATCTGCGGTCTGTTGCACCCTCAAAGGGTTGTGACACATGCGTACCACATTTCATTGAATTTTAATGAATTGTTTTGGAGATATCAAGTTTTTCGTGAACCAATTTTAGTGAAATTTTCATTTTTCAGAAAAAGCGTTAAAAAATATAATAACGCATTAGTTCAAATAAATATCAAGGAATAAAATATTGAAAGAATAAGAATAAAATCAAAGACTGGTTTAGAATCTTAAAAGTTGTGGCTTTATTTTTAGATCATAAAGTGTTTTTTAATTATTATTGGAAAATCGCTTTTTCAACCTAATCGGATACCTTAAGAAATTATACACATTAAAATTAATTATCTGCTTTTAAAATGAACATGAAAAATTAAAAATACGGTTCAAACGCTGTAAAATTAACAAATTTTAAGAGACGTCGTATTGTGTGATATAAAATATTCATATATCATTGATTCATCTAGAAAGAAAAAATACCAATGCATTATATACTTCAGAGAAGTTTCAAATACCTCATGTGAAGAAAACAAGATTAAACAGAGTGATCACTATAATAGTGAGATATCTAATTTCTAAGTCGTTTGTGACAGATATATACTTCCAACTAGAAATATTAAATGACATAATGTATTTAACGCTGTTTGCATCAATAAATGTACTGTTAAAAGTGCAAAAGCTAAATATTTATAGATACCCCGGTCCTCTTACTCATATTTAGTAAAATATTCTTGATACATTAACATTTTAAGCAAATAAAGTTTCTCTCTTTCTCTTCTATGACTAAAACTGGCTGAGTTATGACGCTATGAACTGCCTTACTTTTGGCCAATCAGCGGCCTCCACTTCCTCGAGTCGTTTGCTGATTGACGAATCTTCCCCAAGGCCCCTCTCCAAATGGAATTAGTGAGAAATTAGTCAAAATTAGTGATATTCAAAGCTTCATAACTCAGTCAGATGTGGTCAAGGAGTAGTAGGACTTTTTTGTTTAAAATGTCGGTGTATCAAAAATATTTTACTACATATGACTTACAGAAACGGAGTACTGTATAAAAATTTAGACATCGTATTTATTAGCAGAACATATTGGCTCCAACAGCATAAAATATAAGCCTTTTCGTCAATTAAGGCTTGTTTCCATTTGTAAGTATTTACCTATCTTTGATGGTTTAGAAATTAGCTATTGGACCAAGGTTAGAGTGGACGCACAGCATATTTTCTTTCTGAAATGTATTCTGTCTGCACTTATTGGTTTATTCCGAGCACCCAATTGGAAGCTTCCCTGAACTATTGTGATAGAGTACTAAAATTTCAAATCTACATAACCATTGCCGAAATGTCTAGATTCTATCATTAGCAAACAAACTAGCAATGGTAAAACCTACCTCGATTCGAAATATACTATTACAATTTTCCATATGATCATGATAATTAATTTTCTCATTATCTGTTTTAAGGCTTCAATGAATATTTTTTCTCTTATTCATATTTGCACTTGCTCCTATAGGAAGCAATATGTATATGTAAAAGTGATAGTTCAATTTTTTAAACAAAATATATTCCTATTTTATGCTGCAACTTTCAGTTCCGGTGAATCAAAATTTTGTGAAGTTAATTTTATTTCATAGATTCAAATTTTAGTTTATATCTTACACTAATTATAGAAACCGATAATAACTATCTATATGGACATGGTAAATTTCCAAACGGTTAAAGCAGTTAGTGGCCTAGAGCAAGGGTTGCCAACATTTTTTTTCTCGCGTACCCCTTGATTAGTATTTTTATTTTCGCGTACCCCATACTGTCATGTATCCCCTCCCCAACCATTCGTCTATGCAATGAACTTTTCATCAATAAGGTTAAGAGCTTAGGCAAGCTTAAGAATCAAATGACTCGAATTAATACCATTTGCAGGACTTATTTTTGAATTTACATTTTATTCCATTTTTACCATAGAAGTAGTTCACCCTTATGATTTCTTGTGTCCGCCATTACCGACCTTGAGTTCGTGTACCCCTAGGGTACATGTACCACAGGTTGGGAACCTTTGGCCTAGTGGGTTAAGGTACGGTATAACATGAATTGGAGGAAGCAGTTTTAGGGTTCTGTCTCTGATTGTGACCTTAATCAGAGTTATTCAAAATTTTGTAAACTGATGTGCGCTATAGCAATGTACAGTAGAGTCTCCTACAGCGAATTTCTCCCTATAACAAAATTTTTAATCGGAATGTTAAATAACATTCAAAATATTCTCCATTTAACGAAGTGGTTGTCTCCCTATAACGAATTTTTTCAGACCTTTTTCTTTTCGATTTTTGTCATTTTTGAAGAAAGTTGCTAATTTCTGTGCAAACAAATCGCTCACAAGTGCAACCACTCGCATTGTTCATTCCAGCGATAATGTCTCCCTACAAAAACTCTAGCTTTTAAAGGAGACAAATGTTTCGGAGGAAAGAAAAGCAAATAAAGAATCCCAGTTTTCTTATGTGCCAACATGACTGGCGAGGAAAAGCTAATGATGCTTGTTATTGGCAAAAGTAAATCTCCAAGGTGCTTCAAAGGAACAAAATCTTTAGAAGTTAAATACGAATTCAACAAAAAATCGTGGATGACGTCTGAAATTTTTGACAGATGGTTGAAAGCATTGGACAATAGGGTGGATCGAAAATTCAAAGTGTGGATAAAATAATCGGCATAACGTGCAAAAGTTGTCTTTTATGTGTATTAGAGCATATGCAAAATTTTTTCAACTTTGTTTAATGTCTTCCGGTGCCCCAAAACGCTTAAATATTTGAAAAAAAACGTTTTTCATGCAAATTTCGAATTAAAAATCAAAAATTAAAAATGTGTTAAAGAAACGATTTTACAAGGAGAAACGTAGAGGAGAGGGTGAAGGAATCATAAAAAATATCAACAAAAATTGGAAAATTATCGTACTGAGAAAATATCGTGTTAGTTCGATATCACATTTTGTAAGTGTACAAATTTCGATACATGTAAATTTCAAAAAGACATGAACATTCCACTTGCTGAGCGATTGTTTATAAAAGATCGAATATTAGGAAGGAAAATGGTTATTGGAGAAGTGGAAGTAATTGCTACTGAAAAAAGAGAAAAGGAGAAAAGAAAACAGATGGAAGACAAAAGAATAAAACGTAAAATGGTTAAAACTGATGCTGCTCATGCTCAATCAATGGAGCTACTTGAGCTCAACACTATATCTTCGTCCTTGTATACAGATACGGATGTAATTACCTTGGAATATCAATCATAAAATCGTTTAGATTTCCTTACCTTAGTAATGGAATGTGATCGATACGGAGTTTCAGATAGAACAGCTACTTCATTTGCCAGTGCTGTTCTACAAGGCATTGGAATTGTACACGAAGGCGAGGCTTCGCATGTGGTAAATCGCAATAAAATTCGTAGACAGAGTAAAAAGCTTTAAAATGCAGTTGCAAAGTCTACTAAGTTAACAGTGTCTTGGTCTCTTTTAACCGGATTATATTTCGATGGGAGGAAAGACAACACAAAAGTGCTAATTAAGAAGGACACAAGGTACCACCCAAAGACCACGAAAGAGGAGCATTACACTCTTGTAAACGAACCTACCTGTGTATATCGGACATGTTATTGTTGCAACAGGAGGAGCTAAAGCCATAAAAGAAGCAATACTCAATTTTTTGGAACACATAATATGCGATTAAATGGGCTAACAGTAATTGGATGCGATGGAACAAATGTTAATACTGGGCACAAGGGAGGTATTATTCGCCTGATGGAACTTGCCTCAATAGACCATTACAATGGTGAATTTGTTTGCTTCAAACAAATGAGTTACCCCTCCGTCATCTACTAAATTCTTTGGATGGGCAACAGCTGGTCCTAAAGAATTTTGTCGACCACTTGATAAAGCAATCAAAACCTACGAGGAGCTACCTGTAGCTCCTTTTTCTTCAATAAATGTGGAGAATATGCCACATAATATAGATAGAATGGTTCTCAGCAATTATCAGCAATATCTATATGATATTTGCCTAGCGATATCACGTGGTGAATGTTATTCTGACCTGACATTAAGAAAGCCTGGTCCAGTTGCTCACTCAAAGTGGCTAACAATTGCAGGTTGAATTTTAAGGTTGTATGTGGTCACAGGAAAACCATCTGACTATCTTATTATTCTTGCAACATATATTATGAAAGTATATGCAACCGGAATGGTTCCATGTCAAGACAAAGCCCTCCATAACAGAAGGAGCGCTGCATATTTGGAGACTTATTTCATTTTTTAAATATTTGGAACCCAATTTAAGAAATATAGTACACACTTTTATTCAACGAAATAGCTTCTTTTGTCATCCAGAAAATTTGCTATTGTCAATTCTCACAGATAACAGAGAGAATATAAGGTCTTTAGTACTACGAAAACTAATTTGTGCTAGAAATGAAAACAGAGGATCATCAGAATAAGAATTTTTCAAGTACCAAAAATAGACTTTAAAGCAAAGGATTTTTTTGAACTTATTAAATGGCAACGAGTTGGACATTTGAACCACCTCTTTTGATGAATGTGCCATTTAAATAAATAGAGGTAAAAGTTAGACGGAAGAATGGTCAAAATATCCATGCCATATCCAAGCTGTAGAAAGGTGTTTTCTCATAGTGTTTGAAGCGTCGGAAAGTGTATATGGAGAAGAGAAGAGACACGGCTTCATATTGAATAGGATACAATCAAGAAGTCTTATCAAGCATTATAATACCAAAAAGGATTACATCCTTTAGGAATATGTAAATCTTGAAACTAATAGAATTAAAAAATCTATGATTAAGTTCACTTTTTATAAGTTTTGTGATTTATTGCTTTGACTATTAAATTTATACTTCATGTATTATTATAAAATTATAATTATTTATAAGTTTACACTTTAATACTTGAATAATCTGCCAATTTTTCAAATATTTTTCATTAATTCACAATTTTTAATAGATATTTGTAAAAATGTCAATTTTTAACTTTTTGGGGGCTTTCGGGCCACCAGAAGATATGAATGAACTTTAATAATAATAAAAAAACGCAAACTAATATACCCAAAACAAAACTTTCTTACCCGGCGCTAAAGGAAATTTTGAAAATATTTTTTTTATAAATTTCCCCCCAAAAATGTCATTTTTAACTATTTTTGGGGCACTTGGGGCACTGGAAGATATGAATAGATTTCAATAAAAAAATATATGTAAACTAATATACCTAAGACAGAACTTTTCCACCCCATGCCAAAAATAATTTCAAAACAAAACAAAAAAAATTGTAAATTTTCATAAAAAATTCAATTTTTAACTTCTTTTGAGGCGCTTGGGGCACCGGAAGATATAAATGAATTTCAATAAAAAAATTATATAAACTAATATACTTAAGACACAACTTTCCCGCCCCCTGCCAAAAAGAATTTCAAAAAAAAAATTTTTTCCTATACTTTTCGATCCACCCTATTGGACAAGCAAATGGGACAACAACACCGTAAAATTGCTTTATTAATGACAATTCTTGAATTCATTCAAAAGATTGTGGAGAAAAGCTAAAAAATTTTAATGACATTTTCTTTCCTCCTAATTGCACAAATAAATTGCAGCCGCTGGATCTCGGAATAATTAAAAATTGAAAAATGCACTATAGGGAAAGAATCTTGAAAGAAATTATCAGTGCAATTTTTTAAAAATGAAACAGTTCAAGAAAACATGGATCTTCGAAAAGCAATTGCAGAACTTTATAAAATATAGAAATTTGATGCAACTGCTAAAACAATTGCTTTAAAAGAGGAGGCTTCAGCAATCAGACAGATGACATTGATTCCGACGATGAAGATGTGATCTTGGACAACTTGAAAGAAAAATGGGAAACAGTAGAAGGGAATGGAAGAATAACAGATGATACAACTCTCTCCGACATTTTAGAAGTGGACGCAGAACTGTTAACTGCTTCATATCCTACAGATGAAGATATTTTGAATAGTTTAATGGACAACAATAAAGGCCAGAAAAGTGACAGTTATTCCGAAAATGAAGACGTGATACAGCCAAAACCACATAGGACTGAAATGCTTCAATTATTCGAAACCATTAAAAAAGTTTTCCAAATGGAAGAAAATGTGCCCGACTATAATTTTAGCTCGCTCTTAAAATGTGAAAATTTTTATGAAAATTTAACATCACGAAATGCAAAGCAATATAAAATAAAGGAATTTTTCAAGTAAAATAAACGTAAGTACATACCAATACATATTATTCTCTAAATTGGTGAATTGTCTTCACGTTTGAGCATTTTATTTATACAATAAAAATTAGTATAATTTTAACAAATTTATAATATATATTACTTCATTTTTAATTGACATTTATAATTAATACTTTTGAACTTATCGCACCTCATAAAAGGTTTCTAACATTTACTTAAATAACTGCAAAAATTTCTAATCTCCGTATAACGAAATTTTCTCTATAGCGAATTTTTCAACTGGAACCTAGCGATTTTGTTATAGGGAGACTACTGTATTTTTCTTTTCTTATCTTAGAAATTACATGGATTTTATCAACTGCAACACAAATGAAAGCCACTTTTCTCTGAAATCATTTCAGAAAGGCAACTTACAGCTATACAATGAAGCTAAGTCATCAGAGTCCTACTTCAGGTGATATCTAAATCTGGACGTTCATGCGTGGACGTTTTATCCAGCAGGCTAATTGGGCTATAGCCCTTGGGCGCCATTAATCTAAAGGCGCCTATAAACGTACTAAGCTGATTATTTTGAATTTCGAACCAATTTTTTAAAATTATAATTTTAAATATTTTAATACGAATATGATTAGGGGCCCTTAACTAGACAGCCATCGATTTTGTAATGTCACATAAACATGTATATCATATGCATGCTTATAAAATGTTTACAGCTCTTAAATACGTCATGTGTTTTATTTTGCCTTTTTACGACTTTTTAGTTTTTTTATGCGTTTTGATTTTCCGTGTTCTTATTATCCGACCATTTTTTAAATGTTTTTTTTTATTCGTTTTAAATTTTGCACTCTATTTCTGGCGCCGTTTTGAAATTTATTTTTATTTTTTAAGGGTTGCAATTTATTTTTATCTCAAGTTTGTATTTTCGTCTTTAAACGCTTAAACTGCTGGAGTGTTTTCAGAGGATTCGGTGTTGTGTGTTTTGACTTTTTAACCCTTGCCTTTTGGAAACGGTTTTTTAATTTTTTAAAAAATACGACTTTTAGAATCATAGTGTGTTTTAATGTTTTGGGTTTGCGTGTTTTCATTTTTAATTATATGCGCGTTTGCAAAATTTTTATGATTTTGTGTATTCTCTGTGTTCAACTTTTTATTTTCTAGCGATTTTTTTTTATTTACTCGTTTTACCTTTTGTTCTTTGCGTGTTTGCTGGTTATAGCACTCTGAAAATGGAGTTTTCTCTGTAGTGTGCTTTTCTTTAAATAAATAAATCAATCAAAATTCATATTTTTGTGTCAATTAAATAAATAATTATCAAAACTCTATTTTGAAAAGGCATCGATATAAAAAATTTTAAGGCTTTCATCACAAAATAGGTGACATTTCCCCTCATTTATATTATTGGTTAGGTGTTTTCATTGGGCCATAGGCGCTGAAATTCCTAGTTACTGTTCTGTTGGGGCACCAACATATCCCAGCCCAGGGAGCTCAAATTTGTTAAGACAGCCCTGATCACGCCACGCAAATTCGACCTCTCAACGCCACGGTAGTCAATGTGAAAGACTGGTCAGAATTGGAATTGTGTGGACTGGAGCGTTGGATATCCAACTCGTCCCAATATCCCTTAGTCCATTTGGACAGCCAGACCATACAACTGGCAGGTGTAGGTTCATTGGACCTTGGCGAACGTCGTTCACCGAGAAAATCGGAGTAGGCAAAGTTCGTTGATCGGAGTGACTGGTTTTGGATGAATTTGCAAGTTGTGAATGAAATGGACTAAATAGAAGGGCTAAAATATGGAATGGTGTGGAGTTTCACCACGCCGTTTGTGTGACGTGGATCGATCGTAAATTATCGGCTTAAGTGTTCCAAGGTCGCTTTGAGGAACATAAAATGCCAAACGTTTCCTTTATTATGAGTCCTTAACTCCTGGATATGGTAGACTAAGTATATTTAGAACCACTTCAACTAAAATATCTAAGAAAGAAATCTAATCAAATTTTCAGAGAATCTGAAAACGAATTTATTCCCACTGAAACACTCTTTTAAGATTCCTTCACTGCGTGTCGCCCTATCTTTTTAAAATCCAACAGAAGAACAAAGCGGATTCTCCACAAAACCCTCCAAGTATTCAATTCCGCTGCGAGCACTAATTTGCAAATGAACGATAATATCTCCCAACAATTGTTCCTTAACTAGAGGCATCGAATCGTTTACACAGACACCCTCCTTTATCATTCCTTGACAGGTTTTCGTGAAAACCCTATTCTTCCCGCGAATATTCCTTGCACTTCCGGCAAATCATCTGTCAAATCTCCACGGGCCCACACGCCACTCGGACGGGCCTTGCTAAAGGTCAGAGCGTCATCTGATATGAAGCCGCAATCGCTATTTTTTGTCCGTAATTGTCCTTTCCCATTGGCATGCAAAAGCAATTCGGAAGCATTAAAGTCGAATCACGACACAGTTGTGCGTGCTTTGCCAACTCTGGCTGTGCTTTTTTAGTGGTGGTTTGGTTCGGGATTTTCGTATTACGACTCGATCGTTTGGTTATACTTTGTGATAAGAATTGCTGCAAATGCAAAGAGGGTTCTTGCGTTTAATGCCTTTGTGCGGTTGGTGCTTCACGTTATTTTGTTAATTAGTTTAATTATTTTGGAATTTCGAATGATTCGAGGTTATTAATAATCGCTATTTTCTAGGTGGTTGTTATTGACAAAGAATGGGAGAAGAGGCCGAGTTTGGACCACATGGACATTTTTTAACGTACACTGATAGAGGAGTTTTTTTAATAAACAAGTGGTAAATTTTTTTGTAGTTTATTTATCTTCAAAACAATATAATAAATATTTTAGAAAATACAATTTAAAGTAGGAAGTACCCTTACTTCAACAAACAGTAATGCATCTGGAAATTCTGCGTAATATATCACTTATGTAACTATAAGTAAATTATTTTCACTATAGTCTAGACCCCTTCTAATTTATTAAGAAAATTTCAAATTAATTCAAAATCCCTTATTATGAACTCCTAAAATAACACTTCTTTTTTAATAACACTAGAACGAACCACTTCTTTTTTTAATCATTATATTAAACATATTATTTTTTTAATGTTCTTTTTCCACCAAGCAGGTTTTAATGAAGTTTGTCCCAAGAAAAAAAATAAGTTTAAGAGCTTTAAAAATCAATAATTCTTCAAGGAGTAGTTTGGATCTGTAATCTCCGAGTCCTGATATTTTTACAAATCGTGTTTAGGTATTCATTTCACTGTGCTAATAAATTAGAGATATGATATTTTTCCAGTTTTATGGGCAAAAATAACATATCTTTTCAACAATGCAATATTTTCATAGTCATTGTAATATTTTCAATATGATATATCCACAACATTCTTTGTCACAGCTTTAATAAAGTTTTATTCCAAGAAAGAGGCAAGTTTAAGAGTTTTAAAAATCAGTAATCATTCATCAAAAATTAATTCAATTATGCAATTTAAGAGATGATATTTATAAGCAATACGATAGAATTTATTTCTCTGAGCTAACTAATTAAAGAGTCGGACAAATTTTGTTACATATCTAATTATGACATAATTGGTTCTTTATCAAAATATAGGGTGTACAAAAAGTCCTTCATACTTTTTAAATTTGAATATAAAATCAAACAATTGGTGTAGAAGAGTGCTGTTACTAAAATTCTTCTCATGGTGTCCCCCAAAATCCTCCCTTATGAAACAATTTAGTTTACAAAGGCGATTTTAGGGATTTTCAGATTAATCTTTCCATGAAACAATGGCGATTCCCCCCAAAGAAGCTCATTGTCTTAAGTTGGTACTTTGAAATCAACCTATGACTAACAGTCCACGAGAAACTTTGTGTAAAATACTGGAAAACAGCATTTTGAACTGGTAAAGGCAATTTTCAGAAGTAGGATGTGATTTGAACAGAGAAAGAAGCAACAGGCCACTCGCATCCACAGAAAATGCTGCTAGCGTTCAACAAGTATTTGCTTCCAACCCAACAACATTAACAAGAAATGCATTGCGACAGTAAGATATTCTGTATATATCAATGCATCCAATTCTACCTAAACGACTGAACATTCAAACATACAAAGTGCAATTATTGTATACTTTACAGCAAGCTTCGTGGTGACTGTCATCAACTTTCAACCGTGTGCTTCTTGCAGGACGGTGAAATCTTTATGAATACTTTACAGCAAGAAGACAGTTTGAACTTGCATTGAGATACTTGGAAACTTAGCCTAAGATGCTGATTTTTTACGATGCATCGTCTTTACAAACGTAGCAATCTACCAGGACAAGAAAAAAAGAAGAAAAATGAGCATATGGGCAACCCACATCATGTTGCTGAAATGATTCGCAATAATCCTACAGTTAATGTGCGCTTTAACATACAGTCGTGTCATCAGGCCATTCTTGTTTGTTGAGTCAATAGTCACAAAAGATGTATACTTGGATATTATCCAGAATTGTACTGTACCTCAGATTTGGCATTTGCATTTCTATATATATATTAAACCATTAAAACTCAACTAACATTTTCATCATATACACCTATTAAATCATCTATTAAAATTAAATATAGTAAACTATATATCTAAATATTATTCACACAATGAAATATAGAAAGCTAATAATATTAAAAACTATTACTATGAAAAAGCCAATCCAGATATGGAATTCCAACAATCAAATGCCAATCGACCTGAGAAATCGATTATGTTACATTATTTCGAAATTCATAGACGCCAACCTTCTGTGAGGGCCAATTATTGGAAAAAACAACAAATATAGAAGTAAATCTCCAAAATATATTAAGAAAAGAGCGAGAAAATTAACTAAATGCTTACTGCTTCAAAGTCATAGCAAAAATTTCCAAAAGCTAAATACGAATTACAGTTCCGCATTTATTGTGAAAATATTATAACTAAAATAAGTTATATATACTATATTAAGTCATCATTAATAATTAAACTACAGATTTATTTTTAAGAACATTATATTAACCTATTTTAATTTGATATTAACATTTAATTAATGATGTAATATTACATATTATCAATTGCAAACTATTTCTAATAATAGTGGCGCCATCTGCTAACGTTAAGATGTACTAAAACTCAATGAAATCAATGGATATGAATATTCAAATTAATCAATTCTAATTTACTATTCTTTTAAATGTGTTAATATTTTTTTGTTAATATAAGCAAGCATGAAATTAATAGGAAATCCATATATCATGGCAATTTCAATAAATGTATCGATATAGGATCTCTGTTTTTTACTATCTGTGATTAAAATTTTGCATCCATGTAAATAGTTCAGGATGATGTTTCGAAAGATTTGAATACTTATATTGCTATTCCAGAATGGTAGCCTATTTATATTAAACATAAAAGTGTTTCTTTTATCAAAAATTTTCGTATTTAGTTTATTGTTAACAATTTTGATCTCAAGATCTAGAAAATCTGCAGAAGAAATACCTTCATTAGTTTTAATTAAAGTTAAATACTCTGGATAAAATTCAGTAGTTGGAGTATATATATATATATATCAAAACAAACTAGAAACATAAGACAAAAACTCAAAAACAATCAAGACACAATGGCAAAAATATAGACAAAAACCAAAATAAATTAAAAATATCATAGCGAGCCGCTCGTCAGGAAGAGAAGCTCGCTCATGATATTAATTTGTGCTTTTTTTCTGCTAACGGCAAACGAAATCCGTTAAAATATGCAGCCATCCCTTCAAAAAGTTTAAGACAATTAAAATGGAAAATGGGAAAATCCTGGAATAAAAGATAAATACATTGAAGATGATTATTATATATATATATACATATATGAGTATTTATAGTTAATATTTTTATAGTGTTTTATTACAGTATTAAAAGCTTAATTTAGAAATACTATTTTCACTTTAAATGCGGAACTGTCTTTAGGATAATGCTCAAGTCCTAACAATAATTATAATTATTGAATTGGTTTGTTATAAGTTATACACTTTCTCGTTTCTAATCTTGAAAGATTTGGAGGATTTATTCCCCTATCTTTTCTTTCCGAAACCTCCCTATCTTTTCGTTCCTCCAACCCTCTGCGAAGGACAATAATTGTCTTTCGCAGAGGGTTGGAGCTACAAAATCTAGATTTAATGCGAATATCAGTTCCCAAGGCTGATAGGCATTTGATTATTGGAATTCCAATTCTAGGTTGTCTTTTTTCATAGTGTAATAGTCTTTTGTATGATATATATATATATATATATATATATTGCCATATTTGACATGCAGTATACATTTCTTTATCAAACCTTTTTTTTAATTTTTCGCATGCTGTCGGTAAAAAAAAATCAACGGTATTCCAATAAAAATACGTTAATTTTACGGTAATTAATAATGTGTATATTTTCTTTAACCCTCTGAGTTAGCTATTTTGGTGTATAAACTTTAAATTCTTAAAGTTTGTTTTCAATGTGAATAATTGAATCTTCATTGCGTTTAATGAAGTCTCTGAAATTTTAAGAATATTTTATCCATGTTAGTTTAAGAAGTTATACATACGAACATAAATTATCTGCTTTTGAACTTAATATGAGGAACGAAAAAATTCGTGTAAAATGCTTAGAGAGTTAAAGAATAATATTTGGTGTTATTATTCTGCTAAAATCTGTGTTTTACATTGTGTGCTTATTCCTTTTTTTTATTAAACTGCATATTATTAATCGCAACAAGCGATATTGAATATCTGAGCGAATCAAATTAAACTTTTCCGAATTCCCTAACAGAAGTGTTGCACACTAATTATGTTTACTTAAAACGGATATAACGGTTCGTGGAAAATCTGTACACCAATGGTCTCTTAATGCACTGAGAAGATCGTGTACATAAGGCACACAGGCAGCCATCTCTTTAAGAAAATTATTTCAACCTCTTCAAACTTATTAGAAAATTCAAATTAATTCAAAATTTATCCGAACGAAGCCAATAAAATAACACTCCTTGTTTTTCATATCACTAAGAACGTCATTTCATTTTCAACAATTTTATTAAACTCAACATTTTTTCTAAGGCATATAAAGTTTAAATTCTTTATTTTTTCGAACAAAAATTAAAATTTAAGAGGTCAAAGAAACAATATTAATACTCGTACTTCAAGGAGAACTTTAATTATGTTATACTAAATATGATCTTTACGCGTCGTGCTGAAGTATTCATTTCCCTATAAAAACAAATTAAAATATGGTCATTTTGGGGAGGAAAAATATATTTTACTCCTTCTATGGAGATGAAATAATTATTTTGCATCAGCGTATATAAGAGTGATTTAAATAGAGAAGTCTTTTAAGCAAAATTTTCCTTCATGTATACGACGTTTTCTGTAATTTTTTCTGTTGTTTAAAATACAAATTTACTAAATTTTATGGTAATAATATCGCTATTTGAGTTTTTAGAATATAAAATTTCAAAAATATATTATATGATTGTTAGTAGCGGACATTAGTGTTTTTTTTTTTCGTTCTTATTTCACCATCGTGGCGAAGGTTAGTGAAGGTTGAATTGATTACTTCTTTTTTTTGATTGATTGATGATTTTCTTTATCTGTCCGCAGGGATTGGGAGCGACTCGAAGATAGAGGATGGCAAGTTGCTGTGTAAGTAAGCAGGTTCTCACTTACCCTGGTACTGAGGATGGTTAATCTTCCCATCACCATTGATGGGACATACCTCCTTGTGAGGGTTCCTGCGCATGAGGTATTTTATAACCATATTGCTAATTCCGACTGTCCGGTTATTTAGTTTAGCTATATAACCTCGTGAACGGGCAGAGTAATTTTGTATTATGTTATCTTTCCCAAAGGGAGCGCCACGAATACGGGAATGAGTAGTCGCCGGATAAGTAACCAGGTTTCTCTTCCTTGTGGATATAACAGTGGATATAATAATGATGTGTAGGACTAAGTTACTTCCACGCCGCTGACGGGATGTACCTCCTATGAGAGGGGATTCGACCGAGGCCGGTGATTGCCATTTTGACTCGATGTTTTCCGTGTTGATGTCGTGACGACTACTATTTAGATGACTGATGATGCTCATAGAGAGTAGAGGTAGCTATTTTGTGGTTTATGATTCCCCCTGTGTGAAGTTAGCCATGAAGAATTTTCTAGGCTTAAGTTGTGGCAACTAATTCTTTGAAAAAATGTATTTCATATCTTTTGTATTAAACCAACAGAATACAGATTCAGTAGTACTTTAAAAATGTTGAAACTTTCTAATAGATATTGAAGTGTTCCTTTGAAATATTCTGAAGCGAATATTGTATTCAAAGATGAAATTTAATAGCCCCATTTTTGGAAAAAAATACATTTTTTCCTCTGAAAGCATAATTATAAAATAATATTTTTGTATTTTTTATCTGTTAATAATGTTTTCTTTGTAAATAATAAAATAATTAATATTTTGTAATTAAATTATTATTTCTAAATCCTCGTAAAGTAATAAGACATTCACAACGATTTTCCATCAAAAAATATTATCATAAAATTGTTTTCTTGAACTGTAAGTTTTTGTTTTATTTTTCCATTCAATTCGATAATGAGAAAATATATGTGCTTCAGTTTTTTTTAATGTGTGATTTCTAAAATGTCTTTTGTCTTTAAGATAAGATGCGATATTTTGCATGTATTGTTATGCACAGGAAACGAGTTTGCCAATATCACTGGTTTGTCTCATAAAGTAGAGACAGGCAGCTTGAGTAATACTAATTATGAAGAGCTTCTGGATAAGCTAAAAGCGTTCTGGCTTATTGCATGCAGTGGAATTTCTATGAGATGGAGCATTTTTAGAAATGACGAATCGTATGATCTAAAATAGACGTTTATTAGACGACCACATTTAAGAACATATTTACATATCACATCTTATAGTAAAGCAACAGCTTACAGCTGAAGTCTCTCCGAGAAGAGAATGCTTAGAGAACCGTAGGTCTCTCTCCTTCCTCTCCTAAAGACATAGTAGAGACAAGTATATATACTCTAATAATCATCTACATATCAGCTGCGGGAATCGGATAGACAACGTCATACTATTCCGATTCAATAGCTGCTAAAAATGGATGTCAAGTGAAGTGATTAGTTTAAAGAAAGAATGCTTCAAATCGTAGAATAAAGGTACGAGAGACAATTTAGAAAAGATGCAAGCTTCTTAGCTTAAAATGCAGAATTTCTCAACATGTATGCTAATCAAAGACAACTTTAGCTTCTAGTCAATAAATAACAAAAGATATGCGCACCAGTTATATTGACGCTAAACGCTTCATATCACAGTGTACATAGTTTCTTTATCTGTACACTAAAACATGCAAAATATGCTTCAAAGGACTATTCACAATAGACACTTAAGGTGCTGTCTGTACTTAAAATACTCATTTAAAGATCCAGTTCTTCCTTATAATATTCATAAAATAACAACCCGCTTGTTTATATCTCTGAAACGTGTCTCTTCTTCTCCAAATCATTTTATCATACATGAATTAAATTTTGTAGCATATTTTTTGTGTGTAAATGTAGCTTTAACTTTCCAACAGGCGCGCGTATGTGAGAGATACACTAGAGAAGAATTACGTTTCATCTTTTTACCAGAGGGTGCTAAGAAAGCATGGCCTTAGTTATTCCTCCAGATTTCTTTCGACGAACTGTTAGTCATCATTTGGAATTCAAGGCGTTAATTGGACTCTGTAAATCTTCTATTTTTATTTCAGATATACGCATGACCGTTGCAAATAAATGACTCTGAAACTGACGTCTTGCTTTTTATATCTAAATTTAAATAGTTTTTTTTTACTTCCATATTATCTTTACTGTTTTATATTACAAATTTTATTATAGGAAATTTCATTTGTTTTATTTTCACGTCATTCAGATAATTCTTTGTTCCTTTTATATTGTTTTTGTGTTTTATGTATCTATTGTTTCCGTTCCTTTGTAAATAAAAATAATTCTACTTATTATTCCTTACCCATTTATAACCAAATTCTAATAATTACCCTCTTAAAAATTGATATTTTACAATAGTGTATATCGGAAATACGCACGACCTTCTATGTTGGTATAGAGGGCGTGCTTGCTGGAAGGTTAAAGGAATTTGTTTCGAGAAAGCATTTCGGGAAAAAATTCTCCCAAGATTATTGTACAAATTATAAATATCAGCTATGTGTAGGATTCTAATTCACGTTAAGCCTTCAGAAAGAATCAAAGATTATTGTGTTTATGTCGATGAATGAAGAGGGTGGTGATGGGTAATGGCTTTATGTCTCTCCATAGTGGTCTAATGGTGTGTTGGGAAAGGAAAAAATTATGCCGCTTTTCGTGGTATTTTTAAACGCTTATAGCTCCGATACCAAGTAACATAGAGAGTTGGTTTTAGTTTCATTTATCAGAGAAAAGTTGACATTGAAGATTTCGAAAAGAAGTTTAGAATTTGTAATTATGGTTTAGTCACAGTCAAGTTGCAAAATTGGTGAAATTCACGAAGAATTTTGATGACGTCACAGCGAGCGATGCGCGCGCGCGCACCGGTTGTGAGCGGTATATTAACTGGATTTTGACAGATTAATAATTAATTCATTCAGATTAATTCATTTAACAGAGAAAGGTCGTAGAGCATATGTCATAGGTCAAAGTCACCTAGAGCTACTTTAGTCACAGAAAGTCACAGTTGAGTAATAGATTAATTAACTGTCCTTAATTATTTATTATTAAAAATTGTTGATTTAATTCAACTGCCCTTTCCATCGATTTAATTGATTTGAGTTGGTTTTAGTTTCACTTAACAGAGAAAGGTCATAGAGAATAGGCCAAAGTCACATAGAGATACTTTAGTCACATAGAACAACTTTAGTCAGAGAAAGTCACAGTTGAGTAAGGTAAGTAAGTCTACGCCCCTCAATCCCAGCGGCCTTTTCGCAGAGACAGCCTCTCGTCGAATTTTTTCTCAGGTGAATACGAATTAGATCATGGCATATGAAATAAAATTAAGACCCGGTGCTTACTTCATATAAAAATAATCGACATATACACCTTTATATTACTGTAAACTAGCAGGAAAATGGATTTAAACAGCACTCAAAATTTGTGAATTCATTGTAGAACTTTATAAAAGGTACATTTGAAAGTTTTGTACAGCTCGCCACATAAAATTAAAATGAAATGGAACTTAGCATTATAGGAAAAAATTACAAATTTAACATCTATTATTTTCAAACAAATTTTGAAATATATGCTGTCGTTTACAATAAATAAAGATTCAAAGGTTATTCGTTTATAAAGTATTGAATACAACTTTTTCCTCATTGACACATGACACTCATTCCTCATTGACACTGTAAAAAATATCCCCGGACTTTTTCCGTATATTTGACGGTTTAAAACTGTTTTGTTGACAAAACGGTTTTTCACCGTTTTTCGCTCCAGCCATAAACGGTTTAAAACCGTCAGTTCAAATTCTACTTTTCGTCATACGGTATTGCTTTCCGTACGATAACTTTCCCTTTTCTTAAATGTAATTTTATTGCATTCATTTCATGTTTTTAATAGGGTTCCATCTCCGTAACCTTAAAACACGTGTTCTGGCAATAGTTGATTTTTACATCACTAGGTGGCGCCACTAGAGCTATAGTGACTTTAAAACTCAAATAGATTATTTTTCTTTGATTTATGAAGTCTCCGGTGGTCTAGTGGTTAGAGCGACTGCCTTTTATTTCTATGAACGCGGTTTCGATCCCCGACTCGGAGGAGTTAGAAGTTTTGTCACCATCTTGCATCGAAATCGTCCAAGTAAGTTCAATTGAAAATTATACTAATTAAACTAATTGAAATTAATAATTAAGCCTTGATTAATTAATATTCCTAATTGATAATGCACATTTCAACTCAACTCGAACAGAAGGAGAAAAACAACTCAACTCAATCGATGACGTCACTTACTTCGATAACTTAATTTTTACGGAGAAAACTTGATCTCATACGGTAAAAAACCGTTGTGCCTCCGGATTTACTTCGTAACTTTTACGGTTTTGCACAACCAACCCAGCTGCTAGTTTAAAACCGTAAATTTTACGGATTTTTTTTACAGTGTATTGTTTGCTGTGATTTTCTCATTTAAACCTAATTATCATGAAATTTTTGTGTGTGTGAGTGCTGTTTTCTTTACTTTTTCTTTTACATCTTCTTTAAAATAAAAAGCGATTTTGATTACCTCAGTGAATCAAATTAGAACATCATTTTTTAATTAATAACCTAAGACATGCACACTAATTATGTTGACTTAAGACGCGTAACAAGGCTCGCGCATATTAATAATCCTTACACCAAAGCACGCTAAATACTCTTGGAGGGACTGTTTACATAAATCATTCATGTAATAATAAGTAAATTATTTCCTCATCTAGAACCTCCTTCTAATTTATTAAGAAAATTTCTAATTAATTGAACATTCCTCCTTGCAAAGTTCTTAAAATAACACTCCTTCTTTAAAAATACTAAAATGTGCCCCTTCATCTTTTTAATCATTTTTCTAAATAATATTTTTTTATGTTTTTTTCCCGTCACGGAAGTTTTAATGAAGTTTATTCCAAGAAAAAAACGAGTTTAAGAGCTTTAAAAATCAATAACACTTCAAGAAGAAATTTGATTAGGTTATCTAAAAGTCATGATCTTAACATGTCGTGTTTAAGTATTCATTTCACTATGCTAATAAATTAAAGAGCTGGGCATTTTTTTATCAGTTTTTGGAACTAAAATTATTTTATCGCATGTTATAAAAATGATATATTTGTTTCTTTATCAAAATTTCTAGCACAGATTATTTTAATTCGAGGCTAGTTTTTAGCAAAATTTGTCTCTATCGATATTTTATTAATTAAAAAATAGTATAATATGATGCAAATTAAGAGCATTTGCTTCATAAGAAAGCATAATAAAATTATAGGACACCCAAGTAATTATCCTAATTTATCTCGATATTCTTATTTAAAAAAATAATATTATTATAACTTAGTACTCTTTAATTAATTTGAAACAGAAATGGGTATAGTTTCTTATTTTAGTTTATATTTAACAAATAAAGCTAATATGCTTTTAGTAGATCATGGACAAAATTTTCGGAAATGTTATTTGAATTTAAATACGAATTAAAATTACTTATTTTTTAAATAATTGCCTCGATACCAAATTCTAGAAATAATAAAAAACATGCACGGATTAAAATGTATAAAATAGTATTTGAATGATCAAACTACAGTGGAACCTCTTTAATCCGTACAACTTTTTTTTATTTTCTGAAATTTTTTTATTAATAATTGAAGGAAAAATACCAATTTCAAATCAGAAACAAAGGTTATGTTTATTCCTAACTTAACAGAAACGTTTGAATTGGTATTTAAGAATGAATAAAGCACCTTAATTAGTATAATCAAAATCGTTTATCTTCTTTTGACGTAAGGAATTAAACCTGCTTGACGATGCGATGTTGCGCCAGTTCCGCATAAGCACCACGTCGGTCTGTTTAATGGCAGAATGCTGTTCTACGTAGTGTAGGGCCAGTTCAAATGCAGCAGCATCTGTGTGTGATACAAGATGTGTCTAAAAGTCTTCTTCTTCAATTTCTTCGGGATTATCTTGATCTAGATTCTTGACCATGGGAACAATATCAAGTGAAAGCAGTGATACTGTACTTCAACAAGAATTAATTCATTCACACAACACACACTTCAACACGAACAACACTTCAACACGAACAACACTTCAACACGAACAACACTTCAACACAACGTAACAATGATAGGCTTCTATAGGGTAATGCATACAAGATTAGTGAAGTGAACACTGACTCAACTCAGATAGACTAGACAACAAACAAAACAAACGACGCCACTTTTAACCCAGTAGGCAATTGTTAGCGCTCGTTGTCATAGTAACAGTGAATCTTTCCAACTTAAGGTCACAAACTTCAATTTGTTTGCATATATAAATAGTAATATTTCACTACTTTGTGTATTCCCGGGAATTATACTTGGTAAACGGGAATTCACGGGAAAGGTTATTCATTTTTTCCAAATTCCATTGATGTTATGAAGCTTATATATAAACAATATTATTTGATTCAAGTTCAGGTTTCCAATGAAACGTCGTCAAAGTTGAACGCTGGACTACGTTGTAGCTTCACGCTTGATGAGTTTACATCGCTTATAAACAGACGATATTTGAACATAAACGTTCATTTCAATTTACATAACTTCTTTAATTTAGAAATATTAAAAATTAATGTATTTGTTTCAGTAGAAAATTCTGTTAAAGCAGTAGAGGCTGAACTAAAGGAATTCGGAATCACAATTGAAAAAATATAATTGCGTGAGTTACTGATTTTGCTAGTATGATGGTTAAGTTTAGAAAAATAATAAGCAGTGAGTATCACCTATGCTATGCGCACACCATACACCTGGCCGTGTGCAATGTCCTTTATAAGAAAAGAGTGCATGTGGAAGAAAGCACTGTTCAGATAGAAAATATATCATATGAAGAAGAAGGAGATGATAGGAATATAGGAGATGAGGAGTTAATTGAATATTTAGACGAAGAGTTAGATTTAGAATTTGACGCCGTTATAGCAGTATATGCTATGTTTCATACTGCTCATTCTATGACTAATATTACTGAAACTATAAAAAACATAAGGGGTATTATGAAATTTATTCAGGAAATCACCACCTCTCAAGAATTATATTTTACAAAATTATGTTAAAACGAGCTTGAATGCGAAAAGATGGTTTGTTTAGACACCACAACACGCTAAAATAGTTTGTTGGCAATGCTTGAAAGATTTTTAGAGATAAAATCAGAAAATTCAAAAGCATTAATTGATATTAAAGAACAACAAATTTTGGCTAATGTATAATTTGAAACTCTCACTGCAATTTTAGCAGGAAGCCGGTAAAAATTGGCCTAGAAAAACTATGTAGTCAAAAGGCGACTTTACTAACTGCCGAAGTAAACTAACTAATAAGTACTAACTGTATTTGCTTTCGTTATTGGAGAGTGGAATCAAGAAAACTAAGAATTCGCTAAGAATAGTAAATGTTGTCTGGTTCAAAGAATTAGTGAGAGACGTTATGTTAGTTTCGTTGGATTAATGCAATATCTATATTTTGGGAGAAAGTATGATGCTGCTGCAGTTACTATTCATCTTTCATGTTTACCAAAAATAAAACTATGATTCGACAAGCTAAAATAATTATGACAGGGCTTTTTTGCGAGCAAGACAAATCACTGTCCAACTCTTAGCGGAAGAAGAGGGCACGGAAACTTTGGAAGAGAAATCTTTAACGTTAAAAATTAGAAAGTGCGATCCACTCAAAGACAAAGGACCTACGTTGTTCAACTAGCAAGAGTTCTAGCTTGAGCAAGATAAAGAGGCAAGAATTGCAGTTATTTGACTGAACAGAAAATGGATCATCAAACATTATAAAACTGGATGAGGCCTTGAAAACAATTCCTTCAACATCAGCTGAAGCTGAGAGGACATTTTCTGCTGCCGGGATGTTCATAAAAAGGCTAAGAACTAGGCTGAGTAATAAAAACATAGATTGCTTATGCTTCCTTAAATAAGTCTTTAAAAATGAATAAGTAATCTATTTTATTTGTATTTTATGGCTCAATATATAAAGGAGAATAAATTTGGGAATTTATGAATACCTTTATTTTGTAAAAGTATTATTTACATCAATTAAAAATAACTCATTTTTAGATTTTTTTCAAATTTTTATGCATTCCCGGAAATCCCGGGAATACTGTTATGTTCGCGGGATTTCACGGAAATTCCTGGGAAGGAAGAAAGCTCAGGAAATCAGAATCCCTAGCTACACAGTATCGGGCGAATCGTCGCTAGCTCTTTCCGTACTTTTTCACAGGACACCCAAAGTCAATACTCTACTGTATTTGGTATATCAAAAGTACTTTACCGAATATCCCGGATAGTCCAATTTTTTTTGGAATTCGTTCGAAAAATTTGGATTATTCGCCCACTTAGCTCTGATTTCCGAGGTTCCACTGTATATTCAGAGCTGCCCCATATCCATCCAATTGGTGCAGTTGCTGTAATGGCATCGGGAACAGGGGCATGGGTCGGCGTTCTGTATATTCAGAGCTTGTATTGTAAATATATAATAAATTTCGATAATGGACTTAAGAAACATGCATAAATCGCTTCTTTCTAATTTATTTTTATTGGTCGAGGTGTCTCATGGCAAAATCATGGATTCGGTTATGATTCCACGGTGGATAAATGACATATACGGACCTGTGCTCGTAAAGTCTGCCGAGGGTCAAACGTCTTCTTTCTGACGTATCGTGAAAGTTTGGAGGAGCTTTCGTCGATTCGCCCGGTACAGTGGAGAGGTTTGGTTTATTTTATCTCCGTAATCAGGGGTGTGTCGTAGAGTAAAGTAAAGTTTTGCAATACATTTCTGTAGAGGAAAAGGTGTAAATATGGGCGCCCTCCTTTGTTTTTGACTTAAAGTTACTTTCATTTTGAAAGATTTTAGATTTTTGACCTTCATTAACAACTATTACATGTTTACTAAATGAGAGGAGGCAAAACAATGATTAATACCAATTATTTCAATTCGAAAACGAAGATTTACAAAAAGCTTTTAAAAAAGCACCAGAAAAAATGGGGTGCAAATATGGGCCCTCTCCAAAATAGTCACAAAAAATAGTTTAAAATGTTTTAAAACAGGATAAAAACAATACAAAATAGTAGAGAATTTATTTATTACAGAAAAAAATTATTTTCAGAAATCGCAAACGTAACTGGCTGTTTCAGCCCCGGCACAATCTAAGTGTGCCCACATTTGGCACATAACACATTTAACCCACACATCCCCGCGAGTGTCTTCAGAGAACTTTCCTTCACAAAAGATGCAAGTTGCCTCCCTCGAGTCTGGTTTATCCCCATCGTTGATATCCAGGTTGATATCATCATCGCTATCCACAAGGAAAGGATCATAGTAGTCTGATGAGTCAGATGATGAATCGAATTGTTTCGTGGGTCGAATTTTCCTTTTTTGAAGGCCCTTGGTCTTCCCACCCCTGCCTCTTGGCCGGTCTCTTACCCAGGGAATACTCAAAGACGTGTTCTTGGGAGCACTTTTCTCAAGAAACTTGGTCAACTGATCCTTGTATGGTGATCCAGTGATGAGGCTGGACCTTGTTGCTTTGCGTCCACGAGTAGTGGTTCTTTTCTTAATGTTGGGAACAGGAGATATGTCGAACGGAGAAATTGTATTTGAAGTTCCCGGGGAACATTTCGGTGTTTCAGCAGCCTCATCAATTGGCATTGAAAGGGTGCCCATATATACACCAACCAAACCTAAGAAAGATGTCCACTATCACATGTAACCAAAAAGCGTGTGTGACTAAAGGCGTGCTTCTAAAAGTAGCTTAGGATCTCTGCTTTCCGGATATCACTGTAAAATTATTTTAAACTAACGATAAAAACATGAAAAGAAAACGATTTCACATATCTGTCAAAAGTTTGCAGTCCAGAACAAACGCCAATTCGCTCAATAACTCACGCTGCATCCACACTACTTGAAAGAATGGTTCCAATTGTTTTCTGCTATCTTATATCAACAAGTAGCGCCATCTACAGTCCTGGAGGCCAGTCTGCAGCACCTCCCATAGCCACTTGGGGAGGGGTGCCCATATTTACACCAGTGCCCGTTTTTACACCGGTTCCTCTACAAATAGCCAAGATTGATATCGTGGTTATTGAAAATTATCTGTTTTGGGCACCTAATTAAATATATTTACAATATTAGAATATAGGAAAAACTTGGGATCATTAGGCGCAGTTCCAATGAGAAAAAAAGATACATATTTATTTCCCTTTATTTTAAATTCCGTTTAGATAAATTTTACCGAACCATGAGTATGAGTAGTCGGTTTATTAAAGAATAGCAAATGTAGGAGCGAGGAACGGTGATTGGTAAAATTCAAAATTGTAATTAGTTGGGATATTCGACTGTCTGTTTGAATAATGCCATATTCAAATTCATCGGAGAAAATGTCGCATTTTAATGACAGAAAAATAGTACAATTTGTAGCATTGCTCTACATTAAAATTAACAATAAAATAACAGAATCCGACACGGAAACTAAATTCGAAGGTCGAAATTGTATATTACAGAGTAAATATTTATAACATTTTACCACACAAGATTTTTAATTCAGCATCTGGATTTATTTCATCAAAATTTTATTCAGCATTTTGAACTGGACGCTTAGAATTCTTCGAATCTTGACATTAAGGCCAGAAGGGGACAACATAATTTAATTGGTTAGTTCAGTTAAGATCTTTGATATGTTATTCTTATTATTAAAATACTCGTGGTTTGTTTCTCTCATTAGATTAACGTCCCGTTTTCAAGCTACAGGAGGGAAAAATTGTGGCGAACCTCCTGATTTTGAACCAAAGGTCAGATGTCGAAGACGACACTTGAGCCAGCTTCCTTTTCTCCAACTTCTACACCCCACCGAAAAGAGGACCTTGCATCCTCCTTAGGTCTAAATCTGGGCATTCACTCCAAACCCTTCATCAATGCGAAAATTCGATAATTGTCCTGATGCAGTCGAAAAGTATGGATTTTCTTCTTCGTTCGTTATCAAATTCAGAGCGTTGGGTCATAAAACTGAAATACGACCCTGGGAAGAGGGAGAGATGCCCTCTCTTAAAAGCGAAAACCGCAAAATGCGGACTCGAGGAGGAGTAGGGATCGTGGTTATTGCAAAAACAACCGTTTTTCTTACCTCCGGTTTTAACCTGGCGGTTAAAACCGCTCAAAATAACCAATTTTTGAAATAACCGGTTTTCGTTTTTTTTTTTTTTTTGAATGTAGAAACGTTTGTAGTCAATTTTTTTATAAATAATAATATACAATAAGTAATAATTAATATAATAAGTAATTAATGTAATAACTAATTATTATAAATAAGTGAATAATACAATATGTAATAATAATAAATGAGTAATTATTACAATAAGTAAGTATTATAAACAAACATTTTTATCAACATTTTTTTCACAAGAAATTAATTCATTGGCGAGTATTTATCATCTGATCTGCTCATAAAGACTCTTTCAGCAATGTGTTGATCCGTGAGTCGATACCTCTCATCGGAAACAACATCATTCAACGTCACATCTTCAATTCACATCTTTCGGACGCCACAGAACTTCCGACTAAAGATAAATATTTTTTGGCTGCAAAAAACAGACGCCCTTTTGCAGACAAAAGTTTTTATTAGTATTGTTTCTGCAGGAAATCGATCCATTGGCCAATATTTATCTGTTCATAAAGACTCTTTGGGTAATCCGCTAACCAACAAACGCCTCGAGGAAGCGGTTGTCAGTGATTGGTCTAAGATGATGAAATTCAAATCATTATAACTTGGTAAATTTTAGTCTCTCTGAAATCGAGCCTATCTTCTGATCCAGTTTTTTTATCAGGTTATTGGATTTTAAAAAATAACCGGTTATAACCGGGACAAAAAAAACCCGAAAAAAACAGGTTATCCGGAACAAAAAAACCTGTTTTCGTTTTAAACCGGTAGGTTTTTCCCATCCCTAGGGAGCAGAAGTAAGCTGTCGTATCACACAAGTTTTATTTAAAATTAATTTATTTACTTAAAATAATAGTAATAATTCATTTCCTTCTCAAAATTTATTTTAATTTACATGTTGTTTAAGTTAATTTAACGTAACTCTGCATTGCAGAATTTTTCTGTTAAAAAGCCGTGCGCTTAATATTTCTTGGTTCGAATCCTGGTTTTAAGAAACAGCACTTTAGAAACTGTCCCTTCTGATTTGTAAATTTGTTCCCATCCCCATTTCTTTCCACTCGCTCGTGGGAATTTTCTGGTAAGCATTGCACTTTTTGAGAAAACATCTGGTTCAAACCCAAACAAATTCCTTTCCCAATAAGATAAGAAATTCTCAGCTTCAAAAATGTCCAGCAGATGTCCAGATGTGTCCTGTTTTGACCAATTTAAAGACTCCACTAATTGGCAATTCGAGCCAAAAACCCATGTGAAAATTGTCGTTTGCTGGGGTTTGATTTTCCTAGAAAGCATTAAGCGCTGAGAGTGGGCGAGCCCCTAGAGCGAGCTTCCTGAGGTTCGCACAATAGGGAACTCCTTCCCGTGACATAAAAAAAATAAATTTTAATAAATTGACTCGGGGTAAAATGGGGAGGTTATGTTAAAATGTTGGGGTCAGGAGTCGAACCCGGATTGGTGGCCGCAGTCTTTCGTAGGGGGGAGGTTGACCAGCCTTGGCCACTTGGGACGTGCTTTTTATGTGTGGGTGGGGCTACTAAGTTTGTTTTTGTTTGGCGCTAAAAAGTATCTATAGTTTAGGGTAAGATTGGCGAAAATTTTAAAAAGGGTTATTGTAAAAAAAAATTAATTGTGGTTTAGGGAAAAAAGGCTCGGAGCATAGGTTTCTCTTTGGTGATCTCGAGTCGCCAAGCTTTTGCTTATAAGAGAATATTTTTGGGATTTTAAGGGAAGAGTGAATTGAGATTAGAGAGAGAGAGAGATAGACGAGAGGTGATTATAGATGTAGAAGAAACAGCGATATCACGGCTAAAGACAAGAAGGAATTTGACTTTTGACTTGAATTCCGGCGTGATAAGAGTGCGGCGTGCTGGATCTTGGGAAGAAGGCCCCTTTTAATCTACGTGTAAATCTTGGTAGTGTATCGACATATTTGAAGCTTCTGATGAAATCTCTTTTTGGAGGGGGGGGGGGGCGGACGGAATTTTGGTGAACCTAGCCCTATGTTTTTTTCACGCAGCACCGAGAATTTGATGAATGAGCGGACCTTCTAGTGTTAACATTGCTCATGTAGAGCATTTTTGGTGATCGAAAATTTCCCGCTAGTAAAGTTGGCATCTGCCATTACTGGTTCAAGCGGTAAGCCTTGCTTCGACACGGCGGCATACTAACATCCCAGGATGATGGTGTCTGACTTTCTAGCCCTTGTGTAACATGCGTCGGACTGGCCCATGTGCAAACATCCTCTCCAATCATGTGTGAAGGCAACATTACGTTAGACTTTGTGCCATAGTGTTTGAAACATCTTTAATGTTGCTTGCCAGATAATCTTCGCATAAACTGGAATGATCAATGGATCCTGTCTAAACGCTTACCCCTCCGATGTTTCGATAAGCCTCAGGCCGTAGTGATGAAACATTTTTGATCAAAATTGTGATGAACCAACGTCCTCCTTCGGCTACCTCTGAGTGTTCCTAACCCCGGCCAAATGGATAAGTACTTTTCTGTAATATTTCTGTATGCTCAAGTTTAAGTAGGGGAAAATTGTCGGGACTCACTGTTACTCAGCTAAACTCTTAAATGTAAATATTGTGATAATTGGTACATATTGGTACATCATTGATAAAAATTTCATGTGTGAATTTACCTTAAAAATTATATATTAAAAGTGTTTCTTTCTTGAGACCAGGGTTTCGATCTAAATTATCATGGTGTTTGAAAGTTTTAAAAATAATGAAATTGTCTTAGAAATTCTAGATAATATAGTTGAATTTGAAAGAATAAGTAGTAATACTTTGATATCTAAATGTTAATCAGTAGTTGGATTTTTAAGCATAAATTGTAATACTTTGATATTCTGAAATTCAATCAGTAGTTGGATTCAAATGATTAATTGTAAAGCTTTGAGAACTTGGTTTAATTGCAATGTTTTAATTGCTGTATACATTAAGAAGGACTTAATTGATAGATTGACTTTAAAGGTCGTCGCTTTTCCTAGGTGCTTTAAAAATTAAATTTTGAATTAAAAAGGGATATGACAAAGATATTTTTTCAGCTAAAGATTTAGGGTATCATTTTGTGAAATCATTTAAGTGAGAGATTTCTAAGATAAGAATTGCAAAATGCTAGAGGATTTCCAGATTCTTGTTCTGAAAGTTTTTTCTGTTTAATGCTAATAATGTTGATGTGTATTTAATGTGTGTTTATGTTTAATTAATTGAATTGATTTAGTAAATGATTGAGTTGAGTATTATATGTGCTGTAGCGTATTGGAGTTTTGATTGAGATGTTCTAATTTTTATTGCTATGTGTCTATCGAGGTGAGGCCCCCTCATAACTTTACAATTCATTCGTTGCATTGCGTTGTCAATAATAGTCTAGTGATTTCATGAAAGTATTGTTTAAATTTTATACATGATCAAATTGCTTAAATAAACGTTAGCCTTGAGAACTCAAAATCTTGTGTATGTCAAATTATTTATGCATTGCTGAAAATCACTATGTTGTATTCATGAATCTGCTAGAATTTTTTTAGAATTCTTAAAACCTTGGTATTTCTTTTAAAAACACAACGCATATTTGTACAAGGAAAGTTAAAGGATTAAATTGAAATTCTTTTAATGGTATGATCAATTGCTTGATGCAAAGTTTACTAAGTTAAAGACTGATTCATTAATTACTAGAATCTCAGTAATGATTAATCAATATTAATTAATATATAAAATTTAACAACATCACAAAGCACAGTACCCCTAGAGGGTCAGCGTGTGTGGTTTGGATGGAGCCTGAAATCAAAATAAAGCCTTCTAGAAACCATTTTCATGTTTAAAATGAAAGCCCTCCAGTGAAACTCATCAGGGTCATACAAACCGGAAATAATACAAATATAAACCAAGCCTCATTGAAACCATTTTCATGTTTAAAATGAAAGCCCTCCAATGAAACTCATCAGGGTCACACAAACCTGAAATAATACAAATATAAACAAAGCCTCCTTGCTCACACATTAGTCAAGTGTGCGTTTTCAAAACACATCACCACATTACTCTCCGTTAAGTATAACTTCATAAAACGTGGCCTAGTGCCATCACATCATGACAACCTGAGATACTAATTAAATTTTCCTGATAATTAAACATCTCTACACTGCGCGACATGAGAAAACGTGTTGCTCAGCAAGAAAAATGGAACTAATCCTGTGAAATATCCGTTATGGTGGTATCATGTAAAATGTCCCAGAAGCGAGGTAGGGTGAGAAAGGTGAAGCAAGACACAGAATGCCTTAATTAACTGAGAACCTCGATGAGCCAACGTTGTATTAAAAATGGGACTACTCGCATTTCACCACAGTAATTGGTGCGGTCTTTCAGGCATATTATCTGCTAATTATATCATAAATGAGAAAGATATTAATTGGCCCTCTAAAACCATTTATCCGTCAACTAATGCCTAGGGAAAGAGGGAAATATGATGCGTGTTGTAGGTTAGGATCTTCAACTAATTATGATGAAAAAGATCCTAATTTTGTTTCATTTTTATTTTTTCTTGTCAGAAGTATACAAGAGAAAGTATCATAATCGCCAAAAAATTTGACTTCGACGTTATGAATGTCCATGTTTTAGATCACCAATGGTGCGAACTATTCATTTGCTTGGGATTGTATGGTACAAATGTCTAATTTGGCTACATCAGCAGCTCGAAAAAAATGTTTTTGGAATTAACGTCTATCTGTCTTTCTGTCCGGGTATATGACAATTCGATATCTAGACGAATTAATTTTTTTTCTAATACTTTAACGATTACAACTTTCAGTGTATATAGGAATAAGTGAAATGGCAGATAATTAAGAAACGGTTTAGAAATAAATTATTTCGATATAATTTTTTTAAAAACATTAAAAATTGTCCTTATCGAGAAATCTGGTTTAGAAATGATATTTGAGTAGTTCCCATTTATAATCATAACTCAGAAGTAAATAAATATATTGGAGTGGAATTTTGAGTGTTGTCTTACATAGTGTTCTGATTATTGCTTGCAATATTTCAAATTGGTTAGTTGAGAATTAAAAAAAAAACGATTTTGAAAGTCCTGGTCGATTTAATACAAAAATGGCTCTCGTGGTTCTCAATTAATTAAGGCATTCTGTGTCTTGCTCCACCTTTCTCACCCTGCCTCGTTTCTGGGACATTTTATATAATTCCATCATAATGGATATTTCACAGGAGGAACATAAAGGTTATGAGGGTTAGCATACCAAATATTACAGATTATTCTAATAAAGAAAGCATTAGCAACAATTATAAAAACACACTAACGCTACGAAAAATTGTTAGAGATATGAGAGAGGACTGTTTTCCCTCTATGCGTGTACATAGGGCAGAATGTAATCAAAGTCAGAAGCCGAAACCGACGTAGTGTTCAGAAAGAGATCTTTAGTTTCATTTTTAACCCCTTAATTGGTCAATTCTTTTACCAGAAACGCTTACAAAAAAAGTCATATTTTTTACTGCATAAATTTTCGCTTCTGCTCTTCCTTAGTTAAAAAAATCCTTCAACGAAAGACCCGGATGGAGCATTTCGTAGATAGCTACGCCATCTGGTGAAAAATATTGATATTGTTGTTACGAGAATTAAAATTACGGGCAAACTGGAAAAGGAAAGGAGAAAATATTGATGCCCGTACGGCGTACGGGCATCAAACTAGTGAAAATGCAAATTGCATTAGTAGAAACGGGGACGAAATGATCATTGAATTCCAACACGTTCATTATTCAACAGATCCAATATTCATTACTTTTTAAAATAAATAATGTTACTCAATAAGAGACATACTTCACATGAAACAATACATAGTTATTAATTACGTTAAAATTCAAAATGATTATTTTTAATTATAGAAATTTAATTATAATTACTCTAATTATAGAAAACTGTAGCTGATCTTGCATAGAAATAAATTTTTGCTACAGTCTCCCTTTTATCAAAAATATTTTTTAAATATATTATAAATAATAAAATTGAAAGAGAAAATGCCCTAACAAAGTCCGTTAAGAAATTGGGCTCACTTGTGTTTAAAATACACATTAAAAATTATCATAAGTACAAAATCATAAAATTTAGAAAAACATATTTGAAATAAAGGTGATTATTAAGTATTTAAAAAAAAATTTTAAAAGATAATATAAAGCAGATGAGAAAATATAGAGAAGATAAATATAATAAAAATTACAAATTTTTACAGCCGAATTTTTAAAATATGTGACATAAGAGCTTTTTTTAAAAAATTCATTATTAATTCAAATTAAAGTGTTATTTGATATAGTAAAATAAAACCAAAAGCAAACGTTTAGAAGGATAAGGTCTATCACAAAAAAGGTGACAATTAATCTCACCCGGTGTTTGAGGTAATCGAAATTAGTTATGAATATGACACTTAATAATTCATGTCTGATACTCTTAACTGATGATAGTGTAATGGATCACATGATTTGATATGCATCACTTAGGTCATGGAATCTGACCATCCTTTACGTTCGCTGATACATGAAATGATTAATACCACCACTCATTTATCTTGAAAAGCATGCGAAGGATTGCTGCTTTTTTCCAACTTTTGCAAAATCTCAGTGCTTAAAGTTTTCTGAATGAGAAATTTACTGATTATAATAAAATGCGTTCACTGTAGCTCTTTTAGAGAAATATAGCAGATATTTTAACAAAAACATATTTCCCTAAAAAATCTTCCAATTTAATTGTGTAAAATCGACGGAGATTTGTAAGTAAAGTATCGACGAGCCAAATTTAGTAAAACTTTGCAAGGTTGAAAAGACAAGATTTTTCATAGAACCTAATATCTCATTCCACTCAACCTAGCAGAAGAAAAAATTGATGCTCATAGGTTTTTATCCTTTATTAGAAAGAAGATAAAAGGCTTAAAAACGAGGGTGCGACGAAACAAATGTTAATTATAAAAATTAACAGAATAATTATAAAAATGCTTAAAAGACCAATTATTGTGTCCATATGCTTATTTGCACAACCCTCGCAGCCCTGGTCAAAATAATAGTGTATTGTGCATTTTGTCGACAACAGTAGAGATTCGCCTGGATAGGTCTTCGACAGACTCCTTGGGTGTCTGGTACACAAGTTGCTTCACATTTCCTCAGCAGAGGTGCATTGGGTTAAGGTCTGGGAAAAGCAGCTGCCAAATCAAAGATTCAATAGGTCTATTCCACCGTTGGGAATATATCGAGTCCAAAATATGCTTGATGTTGATGGAAAACTGTCAGCTGCCCCATTTTGCAGAAATCACATGTCAGACAGCGTGATGAGTGGCACACCCTGCAAACGACTTGTAGAAGTTGCTGCAGAACACGATACAAAACGCCTGTTATAGGCTTTCGGGCAAAATCTATAAACTTATCATCCAAATGTCAATGTTATTCATCTGTTAATTGATATTCATTTCCACCTAGTATAGGATTAACATGCACAGATGAAGTTTTAATTTTTGCCAGTCTGATTTGGTCTGTTTCTTGCAAGAGTTCACGGGTGCGTTTCTTATATCAAATGTTAAGTCTCATGTGACATTATAACATCAGGATTAGACTTCTCTTATCCGACACTGTCCATCAACAGTCTGGTTGGTTGTTTCGTGTTTCTTGGCGCAAGAGCCAGTTTTGGCCATACTGCGCCACTCAGTCTCAACAGTCTGGATAACCCGGACTAATCATGCTTTGATACTATGTGTAAAAAATGTGTACTATATGGAGTGATTGTAAGTCAACAGTTGTTATCCAGTAACATTCTACAATTTTAAATGTTCAGACTAATTAGGAAGGATACATATACGGTCTGCTATAATTCTGTTGAATAACGCGAGAATAAATATTGAGTATTTAGTCAATAACACTTTTCTAATTTCTTCCTCTGTTTATCTCAATTCCACAAGGGAAAGCATTACAAAATAGTTAATGGGAAATCCTTGTTTATTGCCTCGGTTTTTGGTCTACCTGAGACAACGTAACCTAGAGGAGATTCGACTTTTCAGAAAATATGCGGAATAGCTGAAGAATATTAATTTGCTATGAGATAGTCGGTTCGAAAAGACTTTTCTGAACTTCTTAGGAAAATCACCGCATTCTCAAGATATTGACCATCAAAAGTTGACCAGATTCCCTTTCTCAGCTCTGTAATTTGACCGTATTTTAAATGACAAGACCTGTTTCGGAACCGTTTTAAAAAGAGATGGAATTTTGTTCAAAATAAAATAAGGTTTTAGAAACTTCTGGTAACCAATTTGAAATTTCGATTTATATTTTTTATTGTTCTTTATATCGTTTACTAATTCGTATTCAAAGTTAAAATGAAGTTAGTCTTCCAACTTCCAGACTTGCCAGTTTATTTGATAAGTGGGCCCCTGAGTTTTTATTGAATACTGATTTTACAGTACATGACAAAGACTTGGCTCCAAACAAAAATCTGCCGAACACGAAAAAAATATTTGTATAAAAATCTAAAATAATTAGAAGTTACAATTTCATCGTGAAGTTTCACCATTTTAACGCAAAACAAAACTGATAAATTGACAACACCAAGATTAGGTTAACTGCGAAGTAAAATTAAATTAGCTCAAAAAATTGTTTTGGTTTTATTTATATTTTTATAAAAAAATGGCGCGACAAAATACAAATTTTAAAAACATTTTTCTAAGTAAAACTTAAAGATTTTTCGAATATAGTGAAACATCAAAAAATAAGGATCAATTTCCTTGCATTGACTCAAAAATAAACCAAAGGAAAAATATAAATAAAATATTTAAAGTAACGACTTTTACTTCAAAATCTGGTTAACTGGTGGTATATGCATGTTGAATGCTGTTTAGGAGTTTGGTAATACCTATTGACTTCAGAGAAAAAGCAAAGAAAAAAGAAACAATGGAATACATTCGGTTTAACCACGGAAGTGAAATGTAATTGTCCTATAAATAGGACCCTGAGCGGTAACGGGTTAACATGCACACACGATTACTTACACAGTCACATGAGGTGCGATCACTGCATAGTGTATGCTATAGTGATCATTTTGTTTTCCATCGAGAAGGTTTAAAATGGCTGTTCTTACAATCCGTGGCTGTCTTTCTTCCTAGTTTTACACAATACCAACCGCCTGGGATGATTTATTCAAATAGGTAATAGTCCACCTCATATGGATTTATTCAAATTAACTTACGCAGGATTCGAAATCAGAAATGAATAAAACCATTTTATGTTTAAGATTCTGCCGTTTAAATGATAAAAAATTAAATCCTTGCAAACTTCGGGAGTTACTTTAATATTTTATTAATAAGCACACTCCAAACCTTCTAATAAAACTGGCAATAATACTTAACTGACATTGAATATTTGGAATTTATCACGAAAAAATACACTAACAACTGTGGAAACCTGCCTATCTGCCAGAGAAATATATTCCATTCAGCTGTTAAGCACGTCAATTCACGCGAAACCATTGAATCCGATTGTGGCTCTTCTTTCTTTACTGCCCACAGTACCTAGGAACTGAAATTAGATTGGGGAGAAGAAAGAAAAAGTAAAATGCAAAAGTGTCTATATTGAACTTTAAGAAAGGGATTTTCCCTTAGAAATTGGACTGAAAAAGTACTCTGTCTTCGTTTAGACCGGTGCGTGCTTGCGTTCTTTCAATAAAAACGGAGTAGGAGCTTTTGTTATTGGTCTTTTCATTTTGAACTGAGATTTAAGGAGCGATAGACTTTGCGGTTGGTTTACGAAATACGAGAAATAAGAATAATTTTTAGTCTGGGAAGAACGATATATGAGTAATCTTATTCAAGACTTTATGGGAAAATATTCCCCGTATTAGACAAATTAAGATATTCAAATAATTCTAATAACTTTCCTATTTTTGCTATAATCAGTGGCAGCTTAGGTTCAGACAGGTGCAGACAAGCGATTTGTGTCAGATAAGTAAGTCATCAGTAACAAAAAATGTCTGAGAAACGATTAGCTGTTTGAAGTACAATGATAGCGGTTGTGTACTACACACGCACCTCCAATGCTATTTTGATTTCCCACCAAATACTGGGGGAAATGCCAAACAAAATTGTCGTTAATAACTTGTCTGTCGTTCATGCGTCGCTGGATGTAGGTATGCAGTACCTAACTGCTATCAATACACTTCACGCTGCTGATTGCTTTTCCGACAATTTGTGTTGCTATTGATTTGCCCCACTCAAATTGCACTTGTGCACCGGAATTAAATTGACAATACCTAGAAACCTACGAGAAACGATATCAAAGGCAAATGACGTAAGACATCTTTTTGTACCTGGTAGAGGTGGTTTTTAACGCCAAAAGGTTTAGTAAAACTAGTCAAGGACTTATGATTAAGGGAAAATCTAGCATTTCTGTTGGTTAAAGTGACCTTAGAGCACCTAGGTGGAAGTCTGACTTCTCTGCAATATATGGGTTAGGTTATTTTCTTGGAAGGCGTTTATGGGAAAATTGGGCAATATATTTGCGTCCGAGGTCTCTCCAAAGATCTCGATTTCGAAACCTGATTCCGTTGTATTAGCGCCAAGCATCTTTCCATGTGCGTGATGTGAAAGTTTGGAGAGGGGATGATGGCTCAGGTATCAACCACGGTTAAAAATCACGAGGTCAGTCCCTAAATAGCATCCGTGTATTTTCTACACGAGCTAATCAAACCAAACTGAGTTGAATAAAACATCGTTTTTCTGGTTTTGCTCCGATTCTAAGTTTTTCATATGTTAAACTCCCTTTATAGGTATTGACAAAATGTTTTCACTTAAAATAATGAGTGGTTTGAATTAAAGTATCCATGTATATCCATGTTATTATGTATCCCTGTTAAAATTAAAGTATCACCAAAAGAAAAAAAAACAGTGATTATACGAGGGTTAAATCTGGATCATATGCATTTTTGAATGGGCTGAATTAAAATATCCATGATTATGCATCCCTATTAGAATTAAAGTATCGTTAGAAGAAAAAAGGCAATGATTATAAGAGCGTTAAATCTAGATGGTATGCATTTTATAAGAACAGGAAACAAATTCACATAAATAATTTCGAAAAATGAAAGATACGGGGAAATACATGAATAATTCCTAGTATAAACATAACCATCGGTGTCGAATGTTGTTACATTCACAATCTTAATGAAATCTCGTTATAAGTTCAAGTCATATAACATTTGCTTCACCACCTCCAGCCAGCAAAACGGACATTTATCTTATCTGTTCTTTGTATGCCTGAGCAGATTTTATGCTCATTTTCATGTATTTTAAATATGTTTACAGTATCCTTATTGTATGCTTAATTACTGCTCTTGTTCAGAGAATACAAGTAAACTTTTATAAGGCTTTAAATAAAGCCCTATCCTGGGGGATGGTCTGGTCCAGTGTGGGTCCCTGGGGCGGCTTTTCCCCACTGGTCCTTCTCCGGCCCTACACCCTTCGGGTTGGACTGGTCCAGCGTGGGTTTCCATCCATAACATTTGCTTGCAACTGCCATAAATACCTAAATGTTCATTATGAATGTATATAAGGAAAAGACTTTTAAGGGAGATGAGCCTTTATTTTTAGAAGATGCTTATTTTCTATATAATATTTTTTGTCTTTCTCTGTCCTTATATTCTAACATACTCACCAAGAAGATTTGAAGCGCATAGGACTACTGGTATTTCACTTTATTTTGCTTTGATCAAGCATACAGGGTGTTCATTAATTATTGTCGGGGTTTCCGTACCTCATAACTTTCGAATAAAAAATATTACGCAAGAACCGATTACGTATTCATAAATTACAACTCAAAGAATTTTACGTGGCAACAATGCGATCTTAGAGCATTTGCAGTCTGGGTAATTATGACGTCATAAATAAAAATGGTGACCGTGCAAGAAAAAGCAATGTGTGTATTGTGGTTTCTTGAAACTAAATCAGTCATAACTACTCAACGTCGCTTCAGGACCACGTACAAGAAGGATCCTCCTTCGGATAATTCTATCAGACGCTGGTTAACACAATTTCAGGAAACTGGTAGCGTTCTACACCGAAAGGGAGCGGGAAGACCGAGCACTTCGCAGGAAAATGTTGATCGCATCCAAGAAACGTTTACTCGCAGTCCACGCAATGTTTGTCAAGAACATTGTGTACAAGACCCTCTTGATGAACTGAAGCGCAGAATTGTTACTGTGATCCAAAATGTTACCCCACAAATGCTGAAGAACACTTGGAGGGAAATCGAATTTCGTCTCGATGTGTTACGAGCCACGAAGGGCACCCATGTGCAAATTCATTAATCTTTTTAATATCATTAATAAAATTCTTTGAGTTGTAATTTACGAATACGTAATCGGTTTTTGCGTAATATTTTTTATTCGAAAGTTATGAGGTACGGAAACCCCGACAATAATTAATGAACACCCTGTACTTAAAATGGTATCACCCTGAATTTAGTAGGTGGTTAACAGCGTATAGAAAATAATTATGAATTAAACACAATACAAATTTTTTTGGCAAAATCAGAAAATAATAATTAAACAAGTGTTCGTAAAATATTTCATTGACGGAGCGAAGCGAGGTCTGTTTTAACTCGGTGGTTCGGCACTTTGTCTGTTTTCCTGTAAATTTATTTGTTACGCATTGACGATTGAAAGCCTTGTTTCATTTCTTTCGATATTATTACGAACAACGTGTGTGTAAGGATTTTTATTTTGACGTGAAAATGTCTTTCCGCTCGTTACAGTGATAGTCGGTCGAACTATCTTGTGTGACAAAACACCGTCCGATTTGAATCGCTAATAACTACGAGATTAATAATGCGAAAAGAATGTTTGATCACACAACGGATAGATTATATATATAAGAGTTTGTCGCAAACTATTTGTTTTGCCCGTGACGTCATCGTACCAGTGTAGGCGCATGCGCGTGATTGTTATGAACTAGCTTTATGTAAGGTTATAAAGAAGTGTAGCGTGGAAACGCGGTTAGCTAGGCGGTTGATTCTGGTGTCATTTTAAAAAGCTTTAGGAGTATTAGTTGGACCCAAAGTGAGACAATAAAAATATTTATCAGAATATAAGTAAAAATCTGTATTAAATTGAAAATTTCAAACTCCGCAAGTGTTTTTATTATAACATGCAGAGTTTCCTTTCGAATTGTACTTAACTTACAGAATACCTGACAATACGTAAAAGGAACATTGTATTAAAATTTCAATTCAAAAAGCTGAATATTACGGGAAATATGAGCATTTGTAGTAAATAATGTTTTGCTGCACATACGCGAAATGTAGTTCTATATATCGTCAACAGATGGCACCATCAAAATCTACTCTAAATAAAACATAAGAGAGGCGCAGTTCGGGTCCGTGCCGTAGACTTTTCGTGAAAAAATCGGGATAAAATCATAAAACAAGTGTTTCGTATTAACATGTAATTTAATTATCAATATCTTTAATACAATATTTACACAGAGTAGTATAATGGTTACGGAATAGATAAATCACAAGCTACCATAGACCCTTGCTACATACGATAAACTTGTGATTTATCTATTCTGTATCCATTATACTAGTCTGTGTAAATATTGTATTAAAGATAATTAAATTACATATTAATACGAAACACTTGTTTTATGATTTTATACCGACGCTTTCACGAAAAATCTACGGCGCAGATCCGAACTGCGCCTTTCTTATGTTTTTTTATTCCATTACAAGATGGTGTCGTTTAAATGCTTCAGCTTTTTTCGACTATTTTTACCAAACGGCCATTTATAGTGCGTACAAAAATATCGAAAATAGCAAATGGTATTTAATTGTAATTTTGTGAATGTTGGTAAAAGCAGAGACTTGTGCAAATATTTCGTATTAGAAAAAAAAAATGTAGAAACTTTTAAAGACTGCGATGAACATAGATCTTATATTTTTTTCCGGGGGGAGACGTCTCGAATTCTATTCTTCACACTTCACAGAACTACTAGTTTATTTCGCGTAATAAGTTTATAATGTTACAAAAGACATGAGCAATGTAAACTTTTGCATGTATTCTAAGGCAATATATTTTATGTAATGTGTTATAGGGTTAACATAACAAGGTTTTACGAGGAAGTTAATGTATTGTTACAAATAAATCTTTAGAATGTTCTACGTAAGACACATTCTACAGCATATTTACATTTATGCTAACTTAAAAATAATATTCACTTGTAGTAAAAGCTGTGATGTATGGCAGTGTAAAGAACAAACTAAAACATTTATTTCTTCTTAAACACACATTTTATTTCATCCGCAAGTAAACATTCGAAGCGCATGAAAGATCTACCCGTTGCTTCTTTCTTTTGAATTCTGCAGGTTTCAAGTTACATTCTTCCAGGAAATTTATATTGTTCTCCGCGCCATTAATTTTCAACATCTGTATCCAAATGTCACGCATTTTTCTAAGGAAAAATGCAAAACACCATTTCTCAAGATAAGTTTACATAATTGAATTCATTTTATAGTTTTATTAAATATAGTAGATTTTCTTCCTTTTAGATTTGAGCCGGCGAGGCAAATATTCATATAATTCTACGTTTTTCATTATTATTTTTGCCAGAAGAAGCGTTAATTTTCTAAAGGTTTTCGTAACTTCTAAACGAACATGAAAAATTTCATTCATAAATTCATGTATCATGAAATATTTAAATAAGTTCATTAATTTTATGTTGTATTGTTTTGGGACCCTGGGGGGGGGGGGCGGATTCGCACATGGCCATTGGCGAAGTTTGGAACAGTGTAAGTAATTAATAATGCCTGTCAAAAATCACCAATGTCATCTAGACGGCGGCGGGTGAAATGGCCAGTTTAAGAAGAAGTTTGGATTGTGTCACAGGAGAACATAATATGTCTACAAGGGCCGATAAGCGTTTTGCCTAGGTATATAAAAACCTTTGAGGGCATACATGACGGAGACGGGTAGAGTGTAGAAACCGGCATCGTTTAGACCAGATGCCGTTAAAATGGTTTAAACAGTATTAGTATTTCTCTTAGGAAAAGCGTTAGTTCTTCCTCGGTAATTCTAGAATACTGTCAATTTTTAGTTTACTAGTTGTTGAATTTTCATCGATAGATGGTGCCCGAGGATATTTAATTGTAATTTACTCAAAATAATTTATATATTTATTCTGTAATTCGAATATTTAACTTTTACATTCAAATAGTGTTCAATTTAAGTCTATTATTAAAATTATTTATAGTAGAACCCCGCTAATCCGAAATTCCGGTTAATCCGAACCGATTTTATTTTCGAAAATTATATGTAATTTCAAAGATTACATGAAAAGATTTAAATATACATACTAGAAACAAAAATGTACTTTTCCAGCATGCATAATTTTGTACACATTGAAAAAACTAATGCAATTCGCCGTAAGATAAGGTCACTTCATACAGAAGCACATCCATTATTCTAATGAAAAGAGGAAACATATTCTCTTTCTATTGCTTTTGAATAAAAATATTCAAGAGATAGTAGTACTGAGTACTTATAACTTACATTTTTTTTTTAGCACACATCTTTTTCTTTTCTATTTTTATCGGAATTGCGGGTAATCCGAATTTTTTGTAATCCGAACAGGCACCGATCCCAGTTAGTTCGGATTAGCGGGGTTCTTCTGTATATTTGAATGTATTTTGAAAAACTTTGAATTTTGTATTGTATAATTGTTATTTTTGTGTATATTGATTGAAGCAAAGACTTGTGTTAGCAATTCGCATTCGGTTGAAAAATGTCAGTAACGTTCAACATTCTAAAACATGGAGATTCATCAATATCTCGAGGTCGATATGTTAGACTTTTCGAAATTTTAGACGTCAAAATTTTAGATGAAATTTTACTTTCGTTCTGCATACTAACTAAACAAGAAAGCAAAAAGAATAAACTAATCTCTCCTCCATTTCATATTATTTTTCTTGATACTTTGTGGATTTTTTTATCTCATTTTTTTTTCATTTTCCTTCTCAGACTTGCTTTATTTGACAATTTATAATTCCATGGCAAAATAAACGCAACGCATTCAAAGTGTAACACGAAGAAGCACAACGAAATGTTGTCCAAACTTATCGTGCATCTGGTTTCATTTTACGACTTCTTTGATCCATTCCTCACTCACAAACTACATTGTAAAAAGGTATGTGGCCATGATGACGTACTCGGGACCGAAAATCCAAGATATAAATCTGGATATTTTATGTGTCTATAAAACAAAACTTGAGAGCTTCAAGGAGATCAGTAAGCTCTTTTTAAAGTCCTCTCCTTTCTTTGCAACATTTTTTTCCAAGACATTTTGCAAGATGGCGGATTTTCTGATGTTGGAAAATCTAAAGGTCTGAATGGAAATCTGCACTAAATGGCTTTTCCCCCTTATCTGAAATGTGGTTGTATACAAATATGTACAGGACGTGCACGAAATTGTGATTGTTATCACCTTGTCATAAGGAAGAAAACATCATCAGTTAAGTTTAGCTATATTAACGTCCCGTTTTGAAGCAACACGAGGGCTATTACGAGATTGACCTTATAATTTTGAGCCGTGGTCATATGACAAGGACGACACTTGAACTGGCACCGCCCTCTCTAAATTTGTACAGCGTTTGAAGTTAGTGAGGCTATCTGCAACAGAATGCCTCAATGTTAAAATTGACGTAATTTTATTCTGTATACAACTGGCTGGGTTTTTTTGGAGTTTTGTATTATCTATATATTTAAAATAATGTGTTAAAACCTTCAGACAGTTCGCCAGCCCCAACCACTCTTCGGATTTCGATAATTTTTATTTCATATGAAAGCTTATGACGTCTAGATATGTCATTAAGGGTCGCCTGCCCCCAACCCCACACCCATTTTCGAACGAAATCAAAAAATTATTTCTCCACCATACATTCTCTTCGGGAAAAAACCTTTAGACAGTTCGCCAGCCACAACCACTCGACGTATCTCAACAATTTGCATTTCATATGAAAGCTTATGACGTCTAGATATGTTATCAAGGGTCGCCTACACTCCACCTCCCCCCATTTTCGAAAGAAATCGAAAACACATTTCTCCACCGTATATTCTCTATGGGAAAAAACCTTTAGACAGTTCGTGAGCCACAACCACCTGACGTATTTCGACAATTTGTATTTCATATGAAAGCTTATGACATCTAGATATGCCCTCAAGGATCTCCTCAGCCCTGAAGCCTTAATTTTCGAGCTATATTGCAAAAAAAAGGATTATATTAACGGAAATAACGGAGATTTATTTTCGAAATAGCACCGTGCTCCTGAGCCTCAGAAATTGGACTGATTTCGACAATTTATTTCGTCACTTCTTTTAAACAATTAACGATCAGAATGTTCCGCTTTATTTTCTTAAGTTTGAAATAGTATTTTTCATTTGTATTCAGTTCTGTTACATTTCATTCCAATTTAATTTAACTTTAATAGCAGACGATTTTGTTGCGACATCTCTATAATTTGGTTTTAATAGCAGACGATTTTGATAAGACATATCTATAAATATTATTATCTTTGTTTTAGTTAATATTTAATGTAAAATCAGTCGCAGACGATTTTGTTTCCTTCCTAAATATATTGTCATTAGATTGGCTACAAGAAACTTAGTTGTTGCTAAAAACGTTTTACGGAATGCAACGTTGTTGAATCAGAGAATGAAGTTGTTTCTGGAGGAAGCATTTTAATTTTGCGTTGACTTTTGTTTTCATCAATAATACCAACAGTTCCATCACAATGGCGAGTCAAAAATATTCTAAAATACCTGTTGTATGTGATGGAAACTACTTATTTAGGGCGATATCATTCTGCATTTATGGATTTGAAGACTCTCTTGCCGAAATTCATGAGAAAGTTAT
>BGPR01010608.1:0-51805 GCA_013235015.1 Araneus ventricosus
CTTCTATACTTTTGAGTTGTTGATCTTTGACAGTAAGAAGCATTCTTTAAAAATATTGAAATTAATAAATATCTTCACTTTATTTTTAGTTTGGCTAAAAAATCCTCAAAGTGCAGTATAACTCTAAGACCCTAAAAATTATTTAAAATTCGATCATAAATTTGTGTTTATATTGGTACAGTGAAACCTCTTCGAACGGCCACCCCTCTTAACGGCCAATTTTTCGTGGCACGGATTTTTCGGCCCATAGACCTAATGTTAAAATAACCCCTAGAAACGGCCACCTAACCCCTCTGAACGGCCGCCGGGTGGGTTCGCCCATCCCATTTAACAAAAGCATCGGTTAGAGATTTACTTTTTAAACTGAAAAACGAACTTGAAAAAAATGGGTTTTTTTTTTCCGAGAAGGGTAAAAACTTAAAACAGTCACAAGTTGTATCCTTTTTTTTTCAAGAAATGTAAAAAATTATTAAATAAAGTACTATTTTCCCTTTAGATAAGTCTCAAACTTCATTTTAAATAAGAAATATGTGTCAGACTTGCTTATATTATGTATTATAGAAATGATTTTGCAATTGTAACGAAAACCCTTCAGAGCGGCCACCCCCTCTGAGCGGCCAATTTTTCTCGGAACGGAGGGTTGACCGCTCAGAGAGGTTTCATTGTATTTCTTCTTTCCAATAATATGTATAATACTGTAATTAGTAATTTATATAACAGAATTTTAGATTATGAATAGATCATGCGTTAACTTATTGATTTTAATTTATTATATTTATAATAAATAAAATTATATATATGATAGTATTGCAGATGTGAGTGCCCCCCTCTTGACTTCTAGCAACCAATATTTTTAGATCCATTCCGCCACTTCTTGTCGGGATCTCGGGCTGGTAGTGGAACCACTGTTCACAGAGCTGCTAATATTTCTTAAAATGAAAACGAGCGTTTCATTAAACAGAGTTTCAGACACAAATTTCAGTTTCGATAGCATTTAGTTCAGTAATAGCGAACCTTTCTGAGCAGTGGGTCAATTTTTTTTTCATTATTTTTTTAATGGGGCCCATGGGTCATTAACCTCAGTGGCCCTACTTTAAAAGAGGGGGGGGGAGGAAAAAGGGTTCCAAGAGGTTGGAAACACCGAAACTTTGTTAACAGAAAAATATGTGGGTTGATTTGTTTTTTGTTCTCACTTTTGAAATCGTCCAAAAAAATTTAAGTTTCCATTTGTGGTTCAAAATTTAATAATAAAAAATAATAAAGTTGAATTATTAAAAATTTCTAGGCACTTGCGGTCAATCAGTTCAACACTGCGAGTTGGTACGTCCCCATTCTACAATGCAACGAATATGCACGCCAAGTGTGTGACCGACTGTCAAGTGTCATACACAGGTGCACTGATACAATAGAAAATCAGTTAGCCAACGTCCACTTCGGAATATTTTCTTATAAATTCGACATCATATATTTATGCTTTAATTTTTTAATAGTTTCGATTGTCTTTTCTCTCTTCTCCTTTCATGATATAAAAAATAATCTTATAAAAATCAATGCGTGGGTCATTTAAAAAGCCTTCGTGGGTCAGTGTCAAGGTGGTCATAGGTCTTCATGGTTATAGGTTCGCCACCACTGATTTAGTCCATGCAGTTGTCAAACGCAACATCCCTGTTTGACTTCTATGTTGTTTTAATCAAAACATTCTGCTGACGATCCTAGTATGTTAAAACCAAGGTCCTTGGGTTTAGTTTGGATGATACCTGGAGTCAGTTTACCCATAGGGTTTCAAATCTTGACAAAATTGTAGCCTAAGCAAAAAAACAGTACTTGATCCTGAAGTGGCTCATGGTCTATAAATAATATAATTAGGAGGAAGGGGTGTGAAGGTTTGTCCGTGTAGAAGCTAGATCTTGCTGCGCATTCACGAGTGCTCCGCTCCACACCAATTGGAGCATCTCGCACTACATCGTTCCAATTTTCAACCCATCCATTTAAGTGAGTTACTCATGGAGTCTCCATGCTAACCACACAGCCAGTCACTACAGACCCGTAAGGCAGAACCTGTTCCTCATCCTGCTTTCAAAACACTTTCCCGAGGGAGCTTCACTCCCCCTCCCCCATTTTGTGGTTTTCCCTTTTGTGAGAGAGGCTCTCTCCCTTTCTCCAGGACCATATTTCAGTTTTACGACCCAATGCGCCAAATGGAAAACGAATGACGTGGGATCTCCAAACTTTTCGGTCACAACAGTCCAATTCACGACGGTTTTGACTTCGGGTTTTTTTGCGAGGCACTCCGCCCCGCCAATTCCTTCACTTCACGCCAAAACCTGTCGTCGATATAAAAATCCGATGAGAACTGGAGCGGCGAGGTCGAAAGTTTGGATTTTCAACCTCTCTGAATATCAAAATGCTCCGTTTGAACTGCCTGGTCATAAATGCTGAAATGGAACTGGTGTAAATTCGTGGAAGGCGGGGAGGAAGTTTGGATTTTCAACCTCTCTGAATATCTAAATGCTCCGTTTGCACTGCCTGGTCATAAATGCTGAAATGGAACTGGTGTAAATTCGTGGGAGGCGGGGAGGAAGTTTGGATTTTCAACCTCTCTGAATATCTAAATGCTCCGTTTGGACTGCCTGGTCATAAATGCTGAAATGGAATTGGTGTAAATTCGTGGGAGGAAGTTTTCTCGCGAATGCGAAAGCCGCAAAACACTGCACTCTAGACGTTCTCCGAGGAAATCGGGGGCAGAGGGGGCGAGGGAAAGAATAGGTGCAGTAGGAGATTGAAGCTACGACAGTCTACGAATTCGCGCGGAGCAGCCCATGAATGACCTACCTAAACGGAAGGGCTGAAAATGGAATGTTGAGGAGTGCCACCACGCCATTTGCTTGGAGTGGAGGGCTCGTGAATAACCGGATTTAGGCTGGACATTTGCGACTACTCCACACCACGCAAATTCGACCAATCCACGCCAAAACCTGACGTCATTGTGAAAAACCGGTCAGAACTGGAACTGTGTGGAGAGGAAAGTTTGATATCCGGATATCCATCGCTCATAATATATCATTGGAACCACTCCGGATATCCATCACTCTATTTGAACTGCCAGGTCATAAAAGCGACGGAAGAAGGTATTGTGTGTGGGGGAGGCTTTGGTTGTGTGGTTCACTGAGTAAATCGAAGAAGGCTGGGTAGGGGATCAGAGTGACTGGTAGTGGATGGATTTGAAATGGGTGGAATGGACGTGAATGATCTGCCTAAATGGATGTCGCCATTTGCGTGGAGTAGAGTGATAGTGAATGATCGGATTTAGAATGAAGAGTGGAGTCACCACGACTCCGCGTTTCCGTTTCAGGATTAATCATAATATTTTTTGTATCGTGTCCAGTTCTTGTCGAACTTTTTTTACAAAGAAAACTACTAGCATTACACCACAGCATAATGACTAACTTAATGACAATTTTTCAAGTATGATATATACACTTTCGACAGTATATTTGCATGCGAACAATATTACTCACCTGAATATAGAAATTTTGATCATTAAAACTACCCATGGGTTTTATACTGGTAACTTCTAATCCATACATGCTTCGCACCACATCGATGGCTTTTTCTGTTGATAGATTTGGCTTTAAGATGTTGTCAAGGTCCATTTTAATCAGATAATCTATAATGAAAAAAGGAATAACTACCATATCAGATACCTTCGAAATAAAAAATTTTATATATATATATATATGTTTTCCCCTTCCTTTCCTCGTTTACTGTATGATAGTCTATTAGTGAAACAATTTTTTTTGTGTAATTTCCAATAAAATCTTATAATTCTAACCACGACAATACACACTAGTAAACATTTTTAATATTTTCACTTCTCAGTTTAGTCATATTAACGTCCCGTTTTGAAGCAAAATGATGGATATTTTGGAACGGACTTCGTAATTTTTGAACTGAGGTCAGATGACGAGGACGATACTTGAGCTGGCAACTTCTCTCCAAACCTCCGCACCGCACCAGCTGAAGGGTCAATAGCTTCAGTAGAGAATTGAGAAAGCGCACACGAATAAGCGCAATAGCCCAGGAGCAACGACCTTATTTTTAAATTGCTTTAATAAAATCCTTATCGTAAATTGTAACCAGATAAGTTTTATCTCTGAGGACATAGTAACATGTTTTGCTACTTACTTTGAAACACCGTATTTGCCAATTGTCTTTTGTAAGCCCAGATAGCACGTACGTTTGCAGCAAGTTTGATTTTTACTTGATATTACCTTGTCATGGCAAATTTGACGCTTCAAGCTTGAAGCGAACTTGTGGCAAACTAACAATGCAGAATCGCCACCCTCGCTTGGAAAAAGAGTTTGCCACAAGTTCGCTGTCCTTCCAATGCAAGCTTGCTGCACGTTTACAAAACAAGCTTGCTGCAAAGATGATAGCACAATTAATTATCTTTGTCTCTGTTTTAAAAAAACATCCGATTTTTAATAGCTTCTCCTAGACCGTACTTCTTTCTATTAATTCAATAAATCAATGATAATTTGTGAAAAAACTAACTTTTTTTTATAAAAAAAATTTTTTAAACATTATCCATCTTTTCACTAAATATAGAACTCGCACTTTAAAGAAAACTATATGGCCTTTTTCTTAATGTTGAAATTTTAACGTTTATAAACAAAATTAAACCTAAAAAACAGTCAATGTTTATTGAAAAATTATAACTTACATTTTGTCCCATTTTAAAAGTAATTACTTTTGATACCTAATTTCATAATTTATTCTGCTAGTAAAACGTAGTTGTTAGCGAAAATCGCTCTGTCTTTGATTTCAAATCATGTTCTCAACACAAAATTTTAAAAAATTAATGAAATTAAGAAAAGAGTTTAAAATAAATCGTATGTGCGATCTATTAGCACAATCTATCTTCTCCTCTCGCACACTAGCTGGCTGAGTGGTTTAGAGCGTCATGCTAGCAAGCGCTAGGTCGCGAGTTCGAATCCTTTGTTTTTTTCGTACTCTGTTTTTGCTATGTTTGCAATGAGTTTGACGTGGCAAGCTTGCTGCAAGTTCGTCGCGTGGTGACGTCGTCGCTTCTGCAAGCTTGTTTCAAGCTTGCACTCTTGTCGTGTCAACCTCTCTGCAAGCTTGCAGATTTGCAGTGCAAGCTTTCTGCAAACTAAAATTGCTATCTGGGAAGTATTTAATTGACGATATCTAATGTAAACACGTATACTCTAACTGAAACCATGTCCTTCTTTCTCTGAAAAATGATTCTGTAAGACATATTTACATCGTTATAACTTCAGTCGAGTATAAACGAGGAAGTTGCCTATTTTACGACCCATATATTTAATAGAATTAGGATTTCGATACCGGCCCAACCAGTGGCGGTTCGTCAGCTCAGAAACAAGCAGTGCTGCAAAAGTTGTAGAGACCTAAGTTTTAAGAAATTTTGTGCTGATTATTTTGGTATGTAATGATGGTACACTAAAAGTTGATAGTTTTTGAGTTACAAGCAAAAAACTGTGTAAAACTTTTTTTCATGTTTTTTGGCTACGACTAAAATTCCAACTACAAACCTCAGATTCGTAAGCAGCGCCCGAAAAAACATAAAGAAGCCAAAAATTACAACTCCTCCAGAATTGGATTTAAAAAAAACTACTTAACGACTGAACTACTGAGGAAATGCGAAAAAAAGCCAAATGAGGAAGTCGCGACAAACGAGAGCTGGGAAAACTGCAGCTCAAATGAATGCTATTTCAAGCGGAGAAAGGGTTGCTTTTCCCGGACGCATAGGAGGGGCAAAACTCTCTGCAGCTCTGGTCTGTTTCTCTCTTAGTTGATGATTGATTTTTCCGTCTTCCTTTTACTTTTTTTATTGCTTTTTTGCCATTTTAGTTGATCACTGAATTCTCAAAGTGGAAAAGTAAGCCAATTAGAATAAAAACGAAAATACAATCTTCTAAAATAATTTGAGGGGGGCTGCAGCTCTTATTGACGAGCCGCCACAGGATCCAACCTTGGCGACAGACAAAATTTGGCACATTTTGTATATATTCTGTGAATCTGCAGAGATTGCAAATCCTTGTGTGAGTGGTAAAACCTTGTATTAACCCTTTGAGAGGTTAGCTATTTTGAGGTACTACCTTTAAAACCTCAAAAATTTGCATTTAAAATGAATAATTGGATCTTAATTGTATTTAATCAAGTGTCTGGTATCTTAAAGAGTATTTCAACCGTGGTAGCTTAAGAAATTATACACATGAACATGATTACCTGCTTTAGAGCGCAATATGATAAACGGAAAAATACGTCTGAAACGCTTAGAGGGTTAAAAACATATTTGTAAATACGCCACGTTTTGTTTGAAACATCGCATCCGCCAAATCCAAATCAATACAAAAGACACGTGTAAAATAGTAATACAATGGTTACAAAACTATGCTTCCCAATTACAGCTCTGGCATGTGGACTGCAAAATGTATGACAACTTCACTAAATGCTCGTTCCACATGTTCACAAAAAATTAAATATGCGACATCCACTCCAAATCCAAATAAGTAAATTGATTTACGACCACATTTAATTAGCCACATCTTTATGTTGAGGAATATAAAAAACGGAGAAAAGAAAACTCTCGGATTATTTTGCTTGCTTCGCTTTTATTCACAGTAATATTCTTTTCTATCAGACATCATAATTTTAAAGAAATTTATATAAATTTTCTATACATATGATATAATCTGGTAAAACATAAAATGAATGTTTATAAATTTTTATAAAATAATTATTGATTTTAAAATGTTTATTATAATTTTTTAATTGGTTTAGTTTTACATAAAATAAGACAGTTCTATTTTATATATATCAGATAGAAGTGTTTAAAAATCTATTTGATTATACGAGTAAATAACCAAAGATCCCAAAACTTCATTCAACATTGCGACTTTTCTGATAATAGTTCATAAACATTTAAATTTCAGACTGGTTCGAGCTGAGTCAATTAGTCATGGCGTGAAAACGATCAATGCAGGATGGTTCTAAAATCATGGGTTAAACTTTAAGAGCATATCAGGCAACAGCAACAAGTCATTTTTGCAATATAACATGAGGCTGCAAACGCAAGGAATGACAGCTACAGGGATCAGCTCAGTGAATTAAGTTAAAGAAAAGGACACGTCAGATTAAGTGACAACACAATATTAAGAGAATACAAATTTACAATAGCACAACAACAAAGTTGCATGACTAACAGCATGCGGAGCGTGTATAATTTCGGACGGCAAGTCCTTTGAATACATTGTTGCACCAAAGAATTATTGTTGATACTACGTCCTCTTGCCATTGTATCTACCATGCTGTGAGCGATTTGTAATGGTTTTATTCACACAACTGTGTTGCTGTACTATTGTGAATTTGTGTTAGAATAGAGTATTCGCACATTACATCTCTAAGTTTCAGAAACCTCATGCCTTTTTAAATAGAGCTGATTGGTTGTCGTATTAATGATTTCTATTGGCTGTTTCACTGTATCATTACGAATCCCCATTGGCTGCCTTTCTATCTTTTCGATCCTCTTGAAAATCTATATATATGAGTGACTTTCATTTTATCCTCACTGTGATTCTGCTTTTCATGTATGACAGACCATGCTGTAAATAAAACCTGCTTTATTCGATCCAAAGGACTCTGAATCTTTTAACACAGGCATTTTCCACAAAATGAAGTGGTCATAAATCTAACAATTTGTATGCTATTAAACATGGGTTGTACATTTATGATGTACTCATATAACGAATCTTCCGAGGGAATGATATTCAAACATAACATATTCCGATCAAAAAAGGTGAAATTCATAAATCATGGTGCTAATATAGTCACGCACTTAAGTGACATCTTGAATTAATTGTTCTAGCAATAAAGCATATTCCATATTTGAAAAATTCAGTTTCTTTTTTTCCGTTTGTTTTGGTGTATTTCTCAAAAATTAACTAAATGTCATGCATCAGTTCAGATTAATAACTTTAGCATTAAAAATAATAGACAGAATGAGAAAATAACAAATTTGATAAAAAAAATTCTTACTTACATCAAAACAAATTGTTAGAAGAAATGCTTATTGAGAGTATGGATAAAAATGGAGCTTACACGAACTTCTGAAGCAGAGATATGTCCTATTAGTTTTCAAGTTTAGAACGTTATCAATAGCGAGAATTTTTGTGATAACCAGAAAATGATGACGCTGGATTAGATAACTAAATTTTGATTTTTTTTGTAACATTCAATCTAAATCAAGACAAAAGTAAATGGTTGGATAATTGAGTCGATAAAAGTTATCATTATGTGCAAGAAAGGTGAAAAATTCACTTCACTCTGATTCAAATATTCAAACGTTCTTCCTTAATATATTTTACTAAATTTACAGATATTCTACGAGGATTTTTTTTAATTGATAAAAAACTCATATTTTGCAAATATTTTTTTCTAATATTTCAATAAAAGCTTTTTTTCATATCGTCATTGTTATATCAAAATGTCGCACTTCAAATTTGCCAACACATTTTATTGATTCAAAACACTTGTATAGGATAGCTATATCTGCTCTCCTATCTATCTTTTTTGACAATTACACTACTTTATCTTGCTTATTTCTTAACCGAGAAAAAAAATCCATAGGAGTCGTATCTGATATGATCGTGACAGCCGCAAAATAGAGAAAGAGTACATATTTTCCAATTCTATGATTCCGATAAAGTTTGTTTCGGCGTCATTGATCCAAAAATTATAAGTAATTAATTGCTCGAAAATAAGCAGGGCACTACCCAGATAGCACGTAAGTTTGCAGCAAGTTTCATTTTGATTTGATATTACCTTGCCATAGCATATTTGACGCGTCAAACTTGAAACGAACTTGTGGCAAGTTCGCCGTGACAACTAGCGCCACCCTCGCTTGCAAAACGCGTTTGCCACAAGTTCGCCGTGACAAATCCGTGCCACCTCCTTGCATTGCAAGCTTGCTGCAAGTTTTCAGAACAAGCTTAATGAAAAGATAGCACAAAGAGATAATCATCTTTGTCTCTGTTTTAAAAAAAAACATCCGATTTTTAATAGCATCTCCTAGACCGTCCTTCTTTTTATTAATTCAATAAATCAATGGTAATTTGTAAAAAAACTAACTTTATTATAAAAAAAAATTGAAACATTTTCCATCTTTTTACTAAATATAGCACTCGCACTTTATAGAAAACTATATCGCCTTTTTCTGAAAGTTGAAATTTTAGCTTTTATAAACAAAATTAAACCGAAAAAACAGTCAATGTTTGTTGAAAAATAAACTTATTTTGTCCCATTTTAAAGTAATTAATTTGAACTCTAATTTCATAATTTATTCTACTAGCAAAACGTAGTTATTAGCGAAATTCGCTCTCTCTTTGACTTCAAATCATATTCACAACTCAAAAAATTAATGAAATCAAGAAAACAGTTTAAAATAAATCGTATACGAATCGAATCGAACGATGTATTAACGAAATCTGTCTTCTACTCTCAGAGTTTAACGGGCCCAGTGGTTAGCGCGTCAGCTTCTGAACAGGTAGGTCGCGAGTTCTTTTCCGGGTTATGTTCGTACTCTGTTTTTGCTATGATTTGGAATGAGTTTGACGCGCAAGCTTGCTGCAAGTTCGTCCCATGGTGACTTCGAAGCTTGTGTTAATTTTCTCAAACTTGCACTCTTGTCATGTCAAATTTGCTGCAAACTAAAATTGCTATCTGGGTAAGTGCAATGTGTAAAATATTGCTTTCCTTTAAGGAGCAAATTAACATCAATCAAAAGTGTAAATCGAAAGAAAATCGCGTTCTTAATCAATTTCTCAACCAACCAATCGTTTCTAAGGGGTCTATTCTTGTACCCCCGGTTGGGTTGGGAGAAGTCACTCTTCCCGTTGTAAACGTGCGGAAAATGTCCCGTCACCAAACCCAACCGTGGGTACCAGAATAGACCCGTAAACCTCAATCATTCAAGTCAAAACAACTAAGTATTCCTTAGATATTTTCTTCGACATAGGATTTGAGAGTTCAGGAGCATAGGATTGTTGTCAGACCGACCGAGATAAGCAAATGAACAACAGGCTGAGAAATTTCAAGCGTGTGTACAAAAAGATCAGTCAATCATCTCCAGTGTCAGTTAATCATCTCCATAGGGCACCTTCATATAGCGATTTCCAGGACTGAGTTTATCTGAAATTCTTCCATCTTATAAGTATCCAAAATTAATTCTAGGAAAAAATGTTTTTATTTGTTCTGTACGATTAACAATATACATTCAGATTCAGTGGGATGTACTAGTCATTGAGCCATATTCACAGTTTGTTAAAATAGTTTTAGTTTCCCGGTAAATCAGTTCTTAACTTTAACTTTATCTTGTTATCCTCAAAGTTCAATGTTGTTTGTTTATATTTGTAAATCAAATGTGTGGCTAGTTGTTACTCATAACAGAGTGATTTATTTCCTTTTATTTCTTGAAAATGAGTTTAAAAAATAGTCTTATTGTTCTTTGGGTGTACATTCTTTATGTTTTAGGAATATGGTTCTTTCTTTCTGGTTACTTATTAAAAAGAATTGTTGTTCACCAAAACAGCACAGTTACTGATAATATAAGAAGGAATTTTGACTGCAAAAGCATTTTGTCCTTGAAACATATGAACTTTGCTGAAAATGAAGAAAATATACCTCATTATTCAAGCAATAAAAACTACTTGAAACGTTTCGACAGGGCAGTTATAATTGTTATAGACGCTTTGCGTTTTGATTTCGTGATGCACCAACCTGACGATACCGGGAAGAACTTTTACCTTAATAAGATGCCTGTGTTCAAGCAAACCTTGGAGAAGAATAAAAACAATGCCCTGCTTTTTCGACTGACTGCTGACCCGCCAACAACAACTTTACAACGATTGAAAGGCTTGACTACTGGAAGTCTTCCAACTTTCATTGATGTCAGCTTAAACTTTGCTAGTTCTGAAATCAGTGAAGATAATTTTATTCGCCAAATGAACGCATTTAATAAGAGGATTGTGTTCATGGGAGATGATACATGGGATAACCTTTTTCCAAATGCTTTTCATAGGACATTTCCATTCCCATCTTTTAATGTGAAGGTATGATTTTTCTAAAACGTGCCTCTTTTATGTCATTTTAAGACTTCTTTAAATTTCGGTGTTGAAAATATTTAGATGATGGGGCTAGGGAAAAATGTTTAAGTCGTAAATAAGAAATAATGTTACCTTACCCATAATGTTAATTCTTTTCAACGAATCGATTGATTTTCCCCCCTAAAATATTTCAAAATCCTTTAGCAGATTATTATAATCTGAACAAACAGGAACTGAAGTGATATCAAAGTGCAGGTTGTTATATTTCATTGGTACCTTCATTTTTTCCCCCGCTTACAGAGTGTAAACATTTACATGGTGTTTATGTATGCTGTTATCAGTTTAGTGACTATATTATTTAGGGACAGGTAACTGTTTGAGCATTAAAATTGGTGGAACATGCAATTAAAATTTGATAGCACCGAAAATCTATCACATATGTGGTCCTCGTACATGATCACTTCAATAGCCTCGTAAAAAAAAAAAAATACCTAACCATATTAAATAAAAATGGTAAAGTGTTTATTATCATTACAAAAATAAGTTTATTAGATGAATTTTCATCTATATGTAGAAACAAAATTTTGAAAAGAGAAAGATTTCTTACTTGTGAATTTTTGAAAAATACTTATTTACTTATAAAATGGCAATTCACTTGAATAGCCTGAGTGTTATTTCCTTAAATTAAGGCTGTAAAAATAATGTTTTAATACTTGTATGGCTCCCTTGTACCTTTATAATTTCAAATATTCCATTTTGCCTTGAATATGAAGCCTTTAGTTTCTGAAGGGCAAGTTTCTTGGTGCTTACACAGGGTGCGTACGGTCATGAAAAGTGCTTAAAAACTGCTTACTTTTTATTTTTGTTTTAGAAGGCCCTTAAAAGTGCTTACTTTTTATTCAAAGTTTATATAAAGTGATTTTTTATCATGGTGCTTGAAAACTCATTATTTTTAAGAAGATGTTACGAGTTTCCGAGCAAGAACTATTTTATGTATAAAAGTAGTTGAAATTAATGATTGAGCATTCTAATTTTGTACCTTAAAATCTTGTTGCATAAGTATTTACGGTTTATTTTTCTGCATGTAGAAATGTTTTCCTGTAACAAGTTAATGAGAATATATTCTAGTCATGACAGTAGGATAGGTACTAATTTCCTCTCCTGTATATTTTATTATTTAAATCGTGTTAAGTTAAAAGAAGAAGAAGAAAAAAAAAAAAAGTCCTTACTTTCTCCTAAGGTGCTTGCAAAGTGCTTAAAAAGTGCTTACTTTTTTCCTGCAAATTTGAGTATGCACCCTGTTACATGATTTGAATTAAATAACTAAGACTGTCATCAGGGAAAACTTACCATCATGGTAAACATCATGAGACAAGATGCACCATACATTTTCTATCATATTCGAGTCCGGGGTGGAGTCACTCTGAAACTCAAATATTTTGAAGAGCAAACCACTGTTTAACAACATTTGTGGTATGTATTGTTACATTATCTGCTTAAACATAACAGTATTTGCTTGAAACTTTGTTTGCGGGTTTTGTAACAATAACTAAGTTTGCAATGTCTGTCTGCCATTTCGAACAATAATATTAAGGATATCATTGGGAATAATGCTCCTAATACCATGATAGAGTCAAGACTTAAATGTCAATATGGTAGAATTCAATCTTCCTTCCTTACATTGTGGTAATAATAGGAGGACCTGTCTGGTCCATTCATATTGAACTTCTTTTTCAGTGAAAATTATGTTTCTCCACTCAGAACTCCACTGCTTTTTGTAAAGAGAGGCCACTGCTTCTTATTATGAGACTTGAGCTGCACTTTGTGTCTTAGTTTTAATTGTTTAATCATTTTATATTTCTTAGTTATCTTTCTGAAATTGAAGCTTTAATCCCATTTTCTTTAGCAACTCGTGTGACGACTGGTAGATACAATTAGATGCTTACCGAAGAATCAAACAGCATTCTTTGGCTGTTGTGGCTGAAGCAGCACTTTATTTATTTCTTTTACCATATTGATGCACGTCCCTTAAAAGATTGTTAACAACTTTAGATTTACAATTAAGGTTTTTATTTATTTATTTTTGCCCTTTCCCAGTTTGAGATACCTTCAGATTTCAAAATTTTAACCTGTGTAATTTCTTCTGTGCTAACACGAGATGCTTAGCCTGTTTTATAAAAGAGTTAACCAGAATTTAGTTTTCTCAATGGCAACTATAAGCAATTAGAAAATTTCTGCTTGGAATTCTACAATTTATTAATTTCGAACTTGTGAGGCTATGATGGAAAATTTATCTTTATATGATTTATATTTATTTTTTTGAATTAAATGGATTTTAAAACATTACTGCTATTGCTAAAATTTATTTCAAGGAAAGATATTTGCAATTAAACATATTTTATGCTTTGTTACTGGCAAGGCTATTCAAGTGATCAGGACTGTATTAATTTTGCCCTTGAAGGGGCAGCTGTAATAGATGTTACTCAAATATGTAAATTTTGGAAGTGGAGTTCCCATTTTGGGTGTTAACCTTGTCATCTTACTTCAGTTGGAAATGACCAGTGTAATTTCAGAAAAGAATAGTATCAGTTCCTTTATATCAAATCCTTTAACAAATTTTAATTCGTAATTGCTTTACATTATTTTTAATATATGAGTATGAATTTTGTAATTATCAGTTGCTTTATTCAGGGTTCGTACTCCTCCTGAAAAACTCCTGAATTTTACTTTTTTTTCCTAAGGGCCCTGAAAACTCCTGAAAATTGTGTTTTTTATCCTGATATTTCTTTTTGTCTCCTGAAAAATTACAATCGAAGAGCAAAAGATAAAATTATGATAAAACATCAAAATATGACGTTTCCGTTTTTCCTTATTGACAGAAAGTTGCTGGAATCCGGATTACTTAGCGCCGAAAGAGTCTACCGTGCATTTTCCGAGTCACCGCAATTGGGAAAGATGGGAGAAATGATATTTAGTATATTTTTTTGCCAATTTTATAAAAATTGTCCACACTACCCCTTCTCCCCTACAATTGATTTTTTTTTTTCACGTTATCTCCTGAATTTTCTGTACTGTACTCCTGAAAAAATCCTTAGAAACTCCTGAATTGTACTATCATATATACAGTATGAACCCTGTTTATTACTTACATCTTTTCCTTGTAAAAAATGCATTTAGAGGTTATATTTTTTGTTTAGTTATATATAAAATTGTGCTTTCATGTTATCTTTCAGACATTTATTTTTACATTGAGTATAAAACTGTGTTAAAAACCTAGATTTCTATTTTTTTAATATGCGCCTTGAAGTTAATTTTCTTGTCTGACATTTTGATTAATGGTTATGTTTTCATCTTTAGGATTTAGATACTGTTGATAATGGAATTCTAGAGCATTTGTACAATGAAATGGACAAAAATGATTCAGATGTTATAATTGCCCACTTTCTTGGAGTTGACCATTGTGGTCATCGCTATGGACCCAAGCATCCAGAAATGACAAGAAAGTTACAACAAATGAACAGTGTTATTCAGTGAGTCTGAATGTGCAAACCATTTGCATATTTTTTTCTTAAAGGTTTTCTGTTTTAATATTCCTATAGAAAATTTTCAAATGTTGCAGGATACTTATAAGTATGAAGACCTTCAAAACAACCTTACAGTTTCAACCTTACAAAAAGAAATTTAGTTTTCTATTTTAGGTAAGACTTAAGAACAAGGTGCAGTTTCTCGCCAAACTGGGAAATTGTGCCAACCATCCAAAAAGTCGCCAAATATCCGCCATCTTGAATGGTTTCAAGATGGCGGCGATTCTAATGACAGCCATAGCAATAAATGTTAATCTTAATATAAATAAAAGTCATTGTGGGTTTGTATGTGTGTATGTATGTTTGTATCTATGTTCCACATCTCCTCCTAAACCACGGCACTGATTTCAACCAAATTTTGCACACTTATTAATTAAGACTAGGGTAAGATTACTGTCAACTTTTTAAAGCGCTAAAGTTAATTAAACAGTCAGTTAATTAAAAAGTAACCGAAACCGTTTTTCCGCTGTAAGTTCGGAGCAAATTATCCCCCGAAAATTATTTTTATACCATCTTAAAGTTCAAAATTTTACCTTTTTAATGATATCAATTTTATATCTGTGACATTTTCCCTTCAATTTGTATTAATTTTTCAAAATTTAAAAAAAAGTTGACACGCAGACGATTTTAAAATAAATCAAATTTAATGATACTAGAATTGGTACTGATGCGTTGCTAGGCAACGGTGTAATTGGCCATTATTTTTTCTGTTTATTTTTTTTCAAATATCGTTTGGCAATGTTTTCATTGGTTCTTAAAAAATTCTAAAGCTTATTTAATTAGATTAAAAAATCACTGCAGTTCATATCACCTGTCATTTTTACCTGCGTTTCCGAAGAAATAATAAATCCTTAATAATATATTAAATGAGAAAGTGTGTCTGTCTGTTACGCTTTGACGGCCAAACTACACGTAGAATAACTTATTTTGAATGTCAAACATCACGTGATCATAAAGAAAGCCGCGATTATGTGATCTTTCAGAGAAAATAAACAAATAATTTATTAATGGAATCATAAATGTAATTACTAAACTCGACGCTTGATTTTCATTTTTCGAGTTTGCAGTCTATTTAATTTTAGTGACTTATACTTTTCCATATCAGACTTTATTCAAGAAGCTGTCAATAAATTGACGCCGGGACAGAAATCGATTGATAGATATAATATAGCTGTAAGAGTTTTTAGATTAAAATTTAGAAGCTAAAGTTAATTATAACTAAAGGAAAATATGCGACGATATAGTATTTTGTTCTATGTATTCTTTTAAATGGTAGAAGTGGATGACATATAGCATGATGGATGGTACACAGATTATAAGGGCCTGATGATACCACTGAATACAATGATGTAATTTACAGTAACGGAGAATATATGAGGAATAGAGAATGGTTGTTGAATTAGTAATTTTGGCACTGATTGATGAAAGCTTAGGTCAGATAAATTAAAAAATATATGTTACAAGTAACATCATATCCTGTAAAGTTCTTGAACTCCTTAGAATTGTCAGGGGTACCTTCCAACAAGCTGATATTAAAAGTCGGTGTGCCAGTACTATTGATACGTAACCTCGATATACCGAGACTGCACACGGTTACAAATTCAACACCTAGGTCCAAACGTCGTGAGAGTGTTTAAAAACGAGAGAGTGTTTTAATTTCACGCATTTCGATAATACCGAAGGATTTACCATCCAATTTCAAAAGGTTGTTTCAGGGCCAGACACTCAAAGGGGCAACCGTACATTTGGAAAACCATATTTTTCCCATGGGCAAAATATGTGGCGTTTCACGTGTGTCCAGACCACAGAACCTCTACATCCGTGTAAAAAACGTAAAACAAAAAAACGTAGTATACAAAAGTGTGTTAGCATAGATAGCCAAATTACCTAACTATAACAGCAAACACTCCTGTTAGTCGTCCAATAATGTATTATCAACCGTCAAAACTTTTAATTTTCCCTTTCAACATGTAACGAAACATTTACATTCGTGAATTTAAAAAATTTAATACTTCAAATTCTTCGCGCACGAAGTCGCGGGTTACAGCTAGTAGTAAATAAAATTGGAAATAGTACATAAAATTGCAAATACTACATAAAATTGTATGAAATTTAGCATGAATTTTCTGAAATTCTGGCACAAATTAGAAATTCTGGCACAATTTTAGGGTTGCCAACAAAATGAAGAAGGTTACCACATTTGGCGAGAAATCAATTTGGCAAGGGAAAAAAATTCAACTTGGCGGACCGCACCTCGTTCTTAAGTCGAGCCCTATTTTATAATAATACATAGGCTGCTAATAATCTAATTGTAGAGATCAGCATATCAAATTTTTTCTCCGTTCCTGTTAAATGCTAGCTTATTTTACAGTCTTTAAAATATAAAGTGGAAAATTATTAAATTGAACAAAACTATGTTTGATGGTTAGGTATTTTTTATTTATCTATTAAAAATTCTCAGATCTCCATAACAGTATCAGCTATGAAATTCATCAAAATCTGAAATTTATTATTTAGTTGATTATGAATTTTATGCATTTTTATTCTGTTATTAGTCTGTGTTTCAAAATAAAATGAAACCTTATTACTTTTTGTATTGATAGTTATGAGAAATTTTTTGGGAAAGAAAAAGTGTTTATTTTCTGCTTTTCAATATTTTTGAAGAAGTGGACCTGTGTCAGAAAAGCAGTTTTAGAAAGGTGTAAAAATGAGTTTAAGGTCTATAGACTTGGGAAATCTGTAATGCGGATGAGAAGCAATTGACTGTGGGGGGGGGGGGGCCATGACTGATGAAAATACAAAACTGCAAGTACACTTGTTTATTGTTATTGCAAACAAGTATTTGTTGAAAGAAATGATCTAGTTGTGTATTTAATTCTTTCCAGAACAAATTATTTACAATCTATGGTAAATTGATGATAAGTTTTCAAATGATTCAAGTAGCAAACCTTGTCTTTGAATTGATTAACTGGTCACTCATTGTATTATGTTAATAATATTTTATCTAATATTTTTGAATGCAATCACATTAAGTCCAAGACTGTACAAGTCTTTAAACTTATCATAATATGTTACTTCTTCTTTTGTATATTTTTTGGAATCATATCTGACCTTTTTATTTCAGAAATGTTACTGAAAAGCTTCAAAATGATACAGTTTTGCTTGTGCTTGGAGATCATGGAATGACTGAAAGTGGTGACCATGGAGGAGACAGCACCCAAGAAATATCCACTGCATTGTTCTTTTATAGTCAGAATAAATTAACCACCTTTAAAACTGTAAGTTTTTTCTTATCCTAATATAAAACATTATTCATTTTAGTAAATTATCAGATTTTTTTATGATATCATTTGAACTTTATTTATGAGATACTTAATACATTATAGATTTCATTCATTTGCTTGAAATAAAACATTATCATTTCTGTTTTTTTTTTTTTTTTTTTTTGAAGTTTTAAATGTTTTTTTTTATGCAAAAGACAAGTTGTCTAGTTCATTGTAGGCTGTAATTTTTCAGTTTATTTAATGTTGATTATGTTTCTTTTTTTTATAGCATAAAAATCACATATATTTATATTAAATCTGCTTGTAATTTATAAAAGTACAGTTACTCCTAAAAATGTTTGAACCATTTAAAAAATTTTTTGTAATGCTACCATTCGAAATAAATATTTCACTTGAATTTATTTTAGACAGAATACTACATTCAATGTTCTTTAATCCTTTAAGGATGGCTGCATGTTCAATGCTACCAAGCAGCTGGCATGTCCGTGTGATAATTGTTCTCAAAAAGTTAAATGTAGCCATGCTAATTGCAAATGGAGTTCTTACCAATTTAATTTAAAAAAAAATATATATATTAACTAAACCTTGCAAAGTCAAATTCTTAAGCTGTTAACTTAGTTTTAATTGAATTTGAATTATTGCTACCATGTTGAATATGAGACACTCAATAGATAGTATTTTTTATATATATACATATAGCACTAAAAACAAATTTCAGAGCATGTGTCTGTCTAATTCTTATACAGAGTGCTTTTATGTACTGTAATGTATTTTTATTAAAACTTGACTTGGAAGACCTTTTTTTTGCGTGCTTATAAGAAAACTATAAAGACCAAAAAATTCATTACAGGTACAATTATTTTGCACTCCATGGCATTTTTGCTCTGTATTAAACATTTTCAATTTCTAAAGAGGAATCTGGTTAATGTCGAAATTCAGCACTAATGATGATTTTATTGTTAAAAAAATCTTTTAAATGTATGTAATGATTTAAAAGTTTCCTAGTTTTAAAAACGCTTCTTGAACCTTTAATTCATAATATTATTTCTACTTAAACTCTAGTATAAGAGTAACTGCCACTTTAACTGGAAGAAGTCCAGATTTAACTGGGACTTTCCCCTTTTTGAAACTACTATAAAAACTTGCTATGATGTTTTAACGTTCCTTTTCACAATGTAATTCCTTTCCGTTAACACACTGCCTTTGCGCATAGGTTTCATTCTTGGCCATGGAGTGGAATTTACTTTAAAAAAATATTACTATAACTATTAGCTATTAAATATAATCTATCATCTTTAAAATGGATTAAAAAAATTGGAATAAAGTATTGATTAGATCAATGACTGTCTGCTTATTCAAGCTGTTTGCTCTACTCTTCACATAACAAAATGTCATTATATATATATATATATATATTTATGGGCATATATATATATATTTACTGTGCAGGTTCTCTCTTTCATGATTTTGTTAAGAAATACACAATTTAATTTGAATGCTTTAATGAAAGTAGTAAAGAAGTGTCTGATTTATACTACTTAGTTGAAAAAGTACAAATAATTTTAAATTTATATAATTTTTTCTCTGTTTTGAGTTGCCCATATATTTTTAGGAATTATTTAAAGTACTTTATTATTCCAAGCTTGTTTCTACTAAGTTATTTTATTGATCATCTGTTAAAGAAGAGGGTAATTAAATGGAAATGTGTCTTTGTTTCATCAGTTTGTGTGCAATCCTCTATTACTTCATGAGATAGGCATAGTTGGATTGGTCTCCAAAAGATTCATATATTTTAAATTAAAGTTAGATAAATTGTAACTTTCTTTAAGCGAATGAAATAACCTTCATGTCGTTTTCTTTCAACTAATATTGGTGCAAGTTATAGATTCAACTGAAATTGCAGTGGTTTCAATGAGGAAAAAGTAGATTCTTTTGAAGAAGTTTCTTAAGAACCGTCTGATACTTAATTATCTTTTGGAGTGCATAGTAGAAGTGGAGTTATAAAAATGATTTTTTTTATCATAATGAAAAATGTACTCTATATATTATTAGTAATTTATTTGAATTGATCATTGTAGTCTGAACAAGATAATTCAGTACTAAAATTGTTAATATTTGCATTAGTTCACTGATTTTAGAATTTATGAGTTAAAATATGTTTACAGCTTAATTAGTATTTAATTTAGAATATATATATATATATATTACTGGTTTTCATAATTAAATGAAATAATTTATTTTTAACATGTTATGCAAATATGCAAGAGTTATAACAATCTCTACGATGCAAACTAAAATTTCAAGATTGAATTTATTCTTTTTGTATTTTCAATTATAATGTGGCTCCTTTTTCCAAAATGGTATTTTAGTGGTTTCCCTCCCCCACCCCTATTTGGGAAAATCCATTTTATTACTTTCTGTTTTTCTAACTAGTTTTGTTTGGTTGCACAAAAAGTCTAACAAGCTACATAACAATTTCTTTTAAGTTAGATATTGAATGAATATGAAATTTGTGCTTTCATATTATTAATATGATTTTTATTACATATTATCATATTAAAATTATTACATTATTTACATTTATTTTGATATACATATATATATTCTAAATTAAATACTAATTAAGTTATAAAAATATTTAATGCATAAATTCTGAAATCAGTGAACTAATGAGTTATATGCAAATATTAACAATTTTAGTACTGAATTGTCTTGTTGAGACTAAAATGATCAATTCATATAAATTACTAATAATATAAAAAATTAATTACTAATAATTAATAAAATTACTAATAAAATATAAATTACTAATAGTAAATAAAAAAAAATTGTGGTTAATTTAGTATGCATTTTTTTTTTTTTTTTTTTTGCAAGGAAATGCATAATTTTAAGCATTCTTAGATTTATATTTTTTTACAGGTTTTAATTAACCAGTTAATTTAGTTTTTCAATTTGCAAAGAACCATTTTTTCCAGTTAATTGTATGAAACTTTTTTAGCTTTATTTTTTAAGTTTTGAATTTTTTGAGAAAATAAATGTGTTTAACACTTTAGCAAACACTCAGAAAGTATGTAAATTTGGGTTTGACAATTATGGAAGCAAGAGGTCTTTAACATATTTAAATTACTAAAGGATAAATAAATAAATTATCTTTATCATAATAAATTCAGTATCAGAATCTAATTATTGTAATCATTATCAGAAATAATCATCATAATCATTGAATATAGCAAAATAGTTTTTGGAAAAATGCTATACAGGAATTACTCTATAGCTTGTTGTGTTTTATGTTGTTACTTTATATTACAAAGTAATGCTAAGTATTATATTTTCAGATTGATAAAATACCAACAGTGGCCCAAGTGGATATTGTTCCTACTCTATCTCTCTTGTTAGGACTTCCAATTCCATTTTCGAATTTGGGCAAAGTTATAACCCCATTATTTAACTTAAGTGTTGAAGAGACATGCTTTGATGAAATAACAGATTCAGCAATAGCATCTGCTTTGGCTGGTGCAGAAAATGCATTTCAAGTACAAAAATATCTACATGCATACAATCAAATATCCAACGAATTATCAGACTCTTTTATGACAAAAATGGAAGAAAGTTTAAAAGATATAACCCATATGTGGAATAGTATAACTAATAATATTACTGAAAGCAGGGACATACTTTTTAATATTTCTCAGGGTTATAAAAGTTATTTGGATGATGTTCGAAACACCTGTTCAAAGAAATGGGCTACATTCAATTTGAAATTTATCATGTTTGGAATTTTTATATTGTGTTTTACAGTACTTTGGAACTTATGGGTTTCTGAAAAACTGAGTCCTACAGAGTCTATTTTTATATTCATTTTTATAATGTTATTATGCTTTGTTGGATCACTATATATGTTTAATTTATTTAATTTCTTCACTTGGTGTGGGTTAGGACCTGTCATACTTATTCCTTTGGTATTCAAACATATTTGGAACGTTGAGGAGCTTAATTTCAAATACATCTTTAGTATTATCAGTCTAATAATTGCTCTAACCATTGTTTCAATATATGTTTATATCGATTATTTAAATATAATCGGATGCATTGTTACTATTTTTGTATATTTTCTTATAATTTGTCTTGTAAAACTGGTACCCTTTGAACTATATGAATTTATAGAAAATATTTTTAGCATTCCATTTGCAGTTGTACTGATTATATTTTGTACCAGCTTTTCCAATAGTTTTGTTGTAAATGAAGATCGTATAACTTTATTCCTCCTGCAATCAATGATTGTTTATAGATTTTTACCTCCTGTTATTGACTGTATTACAACATACTTTTCAAGCAATAATAGCAAGCCGAAACCTAGTAAAAAAAGTGTGAAAGCCATTTCTAAATATTTAGTTCAACCATTGTGTTTAGTGTGCCTTATAATTTTTATAAGACTGGGGTCAATTTTCTATAAATGTCGTGAAGAACAAGTTGCCTGTGAAAATTCTGATATTATCATTTCATTAGAAAAGCTTCATTTAAATCAGTCTCATAAGTTTATGCGACTTGTTATATCCTTGGCTTCAGAAATAATACCAGCTATTATATTTTTGGGAATTATGAGCTACAAGTACTGCATAAAATCACAAACTGTATCAGCAGTTTGTGTGAAGTATGGAATTTTCTTTGTATGCATATTAACTTCCCTTAGATGGTGGCTAAATATTGTACCTTCAAACATCGTTGACAGAATACTCAAAGGAAACGAAGTAAGTGATATTCATAAATGTTGCTAAAAAAAAATGCTACATTTTTTTTTTGTTATAATCATTTGTTTACCTGTTATTTTAAATGTACATATTATTATATTAATTTCCAACAAGCATCACATTTGAAAAGTACGATTAATAAAGAATCAAAACAAGAATGCATTTTAGTGGTAAAAAGGGATGAACTATCATAATATCGTCTACCTTATGCCAGATACATGAATATGCATTGTTTGAAATATGCACATTCATGTCCATGGCCTAACAGTTACAGTATTTGTTGCCCCAAATAAAACTGAGGTTTAAACACTTCTTTTACTGTGAAATTAAGAAACTGTCAATAATATTGAAAAATTTTATCAGAAATGTAATTATATATCAAATTTTAGAATGCAAGCAAGAAAATTTCGAAGAGAAGAGTTATAGGATAAATTATGTTGCATGCGATTCACTCTTTTGTAATTTGCTTTTAAGTTTAAACTTATTCAAATAGTAAAAAGGACTGTAATTAAAAATAACTCCTCTAAAAGAAATGTAATGTAAAATTAATTTTAATTATACCTTCTACTTTTGGAAGAACATTGATTCATTTCTTTTATGACTGAGTGAACATTCTTATTATGACTGATAAAGAGAATGATTTTCATTGTATTCTTTTGCAGGTCATTCTTACTCGAGCTGCTTTACTCACAAGTATCATTTTGTTCATTGGTGTTGTTTTATTTCCCATTCTATCGGAGAGACCATGGGAAGTCCCATCAAAAGAAATATACTCTACCAGCTTCACTTGCGTTTTATTTGTTCTTCTACAAATGTTATTCTTAGTTGCTGGTGATGCATTATCTCCTGCAGTCATGCTTATGAGCTTTTCACTTTTATTATTTGCCATTTTGATCCAGATATCATTTGATGGAACAGGTAAATATAAATTATTTATATCAGTAAAACTAGCTTTGTTTTTAAAAAAATCTCTCTTAAACAAAAACTTGAAAGTGTAACAAATAAATAAACACTGATTTATAAAAAAAGTCTATAGAAATCAGTGTGTGTTATATAAAATTAATTTACTTTTATGAAAGGTAAAACTGAATCTAAAATATTACAGACATGGCACAGGCTTGGAACAAAAAAGCTGAACTTCGTAAATAATGAATGGTGCCAAACATAAATATTGAGAAGTAAAATCATTACGATTAACTGAACAATAAAACGAATAAATTTCTACAAAATGTGCTTGTGATATTAAAAATATTGTGCAATTATTATATAAAAGAAAATTAAGAATGATAAAACCCGATGCCGGAAAAGCTGAAATCCCCGTTTCCACGAAAATGTGTCATGTCTGATATTATCTTGTGTAACGTAAAACAATAGAACTTTCCTGGTAGCTTTTCGTTTTTTTAAATAAATAATTTATGCATTTGTATTGAAATAAATGCAAATATTAGTTAGTTTTTCAATTTTAATAACTCCAATACATTTTGAGTTATATTCTCCAAGGCTGACTAATTTACAGTTACCAAAGTGCTATTTTATTATTATTATGCTTGAATCATACTATTCAGCTGTTGTAGATTTAAATTCCTTAAATAGGGTAACAGATGTAAAGATAAGACAATTCTGCTTGATTCCTGGAATCTTGTACCTCTTTGTCATAATTAAACTGAATTCAGATACATGATTTAGATTAAAAAAATTATTTAATTTACAGCTAAAAGGAACATTTCCTTGTTCTTTAGAAATTTGGTGCAGGTCTACAAAGACTCGAGAAATGCAAAGATGAGGCCAAAGCCAAACAACTGTACTTAGAAATAGCGCACATTCCTAAAATGAGGATAGATTCATGCCTACAATGGCAAAATGCATTTTTGGGTGTAATTTAATTTGGGGCTTAGGGGAAAATGGTGTTAAATTCTCTTTACAACTAGTACCACTTATCAAGGATCACTTTATAATTAGCATTATAAAGTGATCTTTAAATATCTTGCAAAATGCATATCTTTATCTCAAATGAACTGTCCATATTAAAATTAGGGCTTTTGTTTTAGAATCTCATTTATGGACTGACACAATCATCCTCAGCCTACTGGCAAGGCACTGGTTTTATGCAACAGCCCATCAGCCAACTTTCACGTCGATTCAGTGGGATGCTGCTTTTCTCCTCAATCACAAAGAAATACACAGTTATACATTATCAGGTGCTTTGGTTGTGATAAATACATTCTCTTCTTTCATTTTTCATGGTCTTGCCCTACCAAGCATTTTGATAATGCGAGATTCATTCTATATCACTTCTCACTCTATCCTGAGACTTCATATGAAATACTTACTTTGCTTTGGAATGAAGGTAAGTGTTGATTTTTGAAAGTTGTTTTAAGTAAATAGTTTTTAAATAGCACTGACTCAAACTGAAATCGCTGCAGGCAATTCATTAAGAACTAGATATCTGTTAAAGTTTCTTATTCATTATTTCTTGAACTAGCCTAAAATTTACTTACAATATGAAATAAATTAATATCAGCAAGTAAAATTTGTGATATAGATGCTAAGACCTCAGTAATGCAGCATACAAGTGGGTATCCTTTTGATTTATAATCTTACCCTTGACAGAAAATTTTGTCCATCTTAGAACTCCCATGGCGAGTGGTCTTCGAAAAAATTTGTCATACGAATTCTTATTAATTCCTTCCATTTTGAATAATCTTTTTTACATTCTAAATTCTGTGTTTAAAATATTAATTTTTGTTGATGCAATCACTTGATGGTGTTGTGTTGCACGCAAAAAGGTGCATTGTTTTTTGTTTAAATCTTCTGTTTCTTACCTTTTAATACAAGTGGGAATGTACTTATTTTTTTCTCCCAGAAATAATAAAGTTCAGAGAACAAAACTGAGCATTTTAGGATAAAATTCTTATCTATACTGCTGTATTTCAGAGTGTAAATGAACAGAATGCAATAAGATAATTACACAAGCTTTTATAAAATATATATATTTTGCTGTGGGTTGTGCAGCAATCATGTCTTAATATCGCCTACTAAATTGTATAATTATTAGAACATTGTATATAAATAATTTGCAGTGTTGCATATGAATAGAGATGGAAAAAAGTGTGGTATTGTAGAGTTAAGGGTAAACTTGAAATTGTGCCTCTGGGCAATAAACTTTAAATATCATTTTTATTTAAGTCCCTTGACATATTAAGCATCGCCTCTTAAAATCAGTATTAATTCTGATTTGTATAGAATGGGATAATTTAAAATTAAAACAAATTACATTGGAAAAACATTTTTATACAAAAGTTATTAAACTTTGTAAAAAGTGTGTAAGGTAATTTTAAATTACTTTTATGTCTCCTAATGAGAGATTTTTAATTTGGAAAACTTACTGCTGTTTTTCTTTCATTTGCAGCTCTTAGGAACAGTTATTGCATCTTTTATACTTCGTCGACATTTAATGGTATGGAAAATTTTTTCCCCAAAATTAATTTATGAAGTTATTGCAGTATTTATTACTATGATATCTTTAGTTCTTAGCCATTATTTCATAATAAGAATTACTTCTCTGTACCATAAATTCATTAGAATGAATCTTAGCCAAATGTTCAGTTCCAAAGATCAATAAAAATAGTGTTTTACAAGAAATGAATATTTATTTTAGTCTGAGATTATATTCTAGGATAACATTAACACTGAAAACATATTCAAAAATATATTCAGTGCTTTAAATAAACATTTATTTACAAGTACAAAATTTACAGCAAAATAAATATAGCCATCTATTTACAAATCAGAAATAGCATAGGAACTGCAAAGGTATTTATTGCATGCAACAAGTAGATTCTGAAATAGAAAAAAGAAATTATGTACATGTATATACATGTGTTGCATAGTTTCACTTTGCAGATGGGAGATTTTACACATCTACTGTGCAACTTAGATTACAATCTGCATGTTAATCTGCTACATATTCAAAAATGTAGGAGATCATGCCCACTTGCAAAGTGTTAAACATTGAAACTAACTAGTGACTTCTATTCTACCAACAACTAAAAACGCTTACCGACGTTTTCAGTAGCTATATTAAAGTGGACTTTATCTGAAACACTATTCATTCTAGATATCTTTTTTTCTTGTTTGAGAATAGACTGGAATGCCTTTAAATCTTCGGCTTTCTGCATCCATTTATTGACCTGAAGGGAAAGAAAATACACACCCAAATTAAAACAAAAATATACTGATTTTTGAAGTACAGAATGTTACCAATAGTTTTTATGAGCACCTGGTAGTTTGTAAGTAAAGTACAGGGTTATCCATATAAAATGCAATCCCATACACAGAATGCTCAGTCTATTTATTGGATACTGCATATGATGACAAACGACACGAGAACAATAATTTGCTAATCAGTGGCAAAGAGAATATTTTTCCTTTGAGGTTAAAAAAAAAAAAAAAAAAAAAAAAAAACGAAGTTAAAAGAATAAGCCATAAACAATTGTGATCGAAAAAATATGGATGACATGATTCGTTTCATTCTGATTTCGAAGCTTAAGAAAGTAGCCCATAATGCAATCCATCCAGCAAAAGTTTGTCGTAATACCAGCAGTGACCAATTTTAACATCTATTGTAATATGAAAACTTTGTTTATAAAACTATAAAAAAGCATATTTTATAGGTTGGATAACTCTGTACCATAAATGTTTACAGCAAACTTTTCAATAATTCTAAATTCTTACAATTTGCATGAATATAATTAAGAACACACATTTTCAATTATACAGCCCTAGCAGTCTGAAAATAATGAATAACTTGACTTTTAATAACAATTCACATAATAACACATTCACATTTAATAACAATAAAAGATAGTTTTTAAAGATACAGATCATTTTTGAGAAAAACTATTCACTGGATCACAAACATACAAATTATGTTCAGGATCTTAAAAATTATTTTTTTTTTTCCCCTTCACTTTTAAATTTAAGATCAAGCAAATACAATTATAGAATTTAAAAAAAAAAAGACTCTACCTAATCAAATAGAGTGATGAAATCCTCTTCTACCAATAGAAATTAGATATAAACCCTTGCTTTCACATGTTAAAAATGAAATTTCAATTGACAGAATACGACGTAGCATTTTAATACAGCTAAATTGATGTGAAGAAGTTTTATTACATTACTATTAGAAGCCAGATACATAATGTAAAATATTTTTTAAATGAAAAATTTAATGCTTGCCCAGTAATAATAAAACAATAGGATATGCATCCATTTTTTTAAAAATCCTCCCTGATGTTTTTAAGACTAATTATAGGTAAAATAAGTATTTGGCCCTGTCACACACTATTTGAAATTTTTTTCTATGAAATAAAAATGAGTAAAAAAAAGCAAGTTTATGCATTGGAAAAGCTATATCATCAGCATACACAGTTATTACAATGCAACAAAAATTTAATTCGTGTAATACCAAGATAAAATGCAACTACCTCTGCATATAAAAGATCTTTCCGAGGTCCTGGTAATTCTTCTGTAATGAATAATGCGAGTAAATTAGCAAAAGCCCATCAAGCAATAATCTTGTGAAGAATTAGAAAGTAAGCAATTGTGGAAGTTTGACATGTACCTGATACAGCAGGAACCATTATTTCTAGAGATTTTTGGTAGAGGTAACCAGCATCGTCATAACAGCCATCAGTAACCTATTGAAATGCAATATTCCTTTAGTTTTGACTTATTTTAGTATTAATTAATTCTTATACTTTCAAATATTTCTTACCAGAGATTCTGCTTGTTGAGCTAAGTAAAAAGCCTTTTCAAGCTGAGGTTTGCTTGCAAATAATTCCTCTAAAAATGTAAATGAAAAAAAAAGAATTCAAGTCGATATTTTAACCCATTAATCATAATCCAGTTATCATACTTATAAGGTAAAATTAAGTCATTAATAAACATATTTTGAAAAAAAATGCATGAATCCTTAAATATCTCTAGTGCTCTTAATTGAATCAATACAAAAGGTGTCATCCAGTTAGATCTAGAGAAAACAGTCTATGCGTGGAAAGGCCCAATAAAAATAATTTACTCAAAGTAGAATATATACAACACTGGTATAAAGCAGAAAACTTTTTTTAATATCAATCTCAGTATGAACATTACTATATCTAAGCTTCTGATGATTAAATGTAACTGTTACAGCATGTTAGACTGATATGTATAGGTAGGTAGATTTTAATGGTACAAGACCCAAATTTGGCTGTGATACATATAAATTTATTTACTTTGAAGATAAAAAAAAACTTTCTATGCTTTATTATTGTGATCTGCGAAAAGTTGCTTTTTATTGCAATAAATTTTTCTTTTAGACTACGATCTGAACATACAAGATATTTAGGTGAGGGTACAATAAATAGAGAAAGAAATAAATAAAATAAAAACAGTAAATATAATTTAGTTGGATTGAAAACATGACATGTAAAACAAGAAAGGAATACATTTCCAAGAAATTAAATCTTTTATTACAGAAATAAAGGGAATTTTTCTCCTTCCATTTCATTCAGGGATATTTAAAAATTTAATTGAAACTGGTCCATATTAGAGAATTAGATGCATAAGGATTATAGGGCAAAATGTAGTTCTTTTAATAGTAGCCTTTTCTAAACTTTTCGAAAAAAAAAAGTCTTCTATATGTGAAAATTTCACATTCAACTTAGGAGCTATATAGTATTATAGCATGCAAGGAAATTTTCATACTCATAAGGAAGATTTGTATGTTTGTGTTGTTTTAATCAATATCAAATACCTTTTTTCCCTCAGTTATTTTATAGAATACATTAATTCCATTTCTCCAGCTGATTCAATTCCACAATGGACACTTTTATTCTTTGGCATCAATTTTTATTTTAGACTTTAAAAACAGAATAGCTCACTAATATTTTGAATGTTTTTAAATAGTTAGCTTTTAATTCTAATGGTTAAGACTAAGTGTTTTTGAAGATTCAAGAGATGTGAAACTTTTAATTCAATGGAACAATATCAAGAACTAAATCATTACAAACCTATTGTTGGTGTGTCACTCTTTGGCTTAATTTCTGTTTTAGAATTTGATTGACTACTTTTAGAGAGTTTCTTCAATTCTTCTGCTCTACTAACATATTCTAGGAGCTAAATGAAAATATGTATTGATATAACATGAATAAAATAAATATACCAACAAAAATATCTGAAAACATTAATTATGAGTAAAAAGGAAAAATATGAAATATAAAATTTCTGACTACACATTTTCAATTAATTGTTTATTTAAAGAAATGAAGTACTACTGTCGCATTATTTTGCAAGTCATTCTGCATATCAGTGAAAAGAAGGTCCAAGAAAAATCAATAATGTTAAGTTCACAACCAATAAAAAGAACCAATAGCAGATTTTTATATACTTTTATAAATATCCATATACCGCCGACTCTTGCGACATGCTTTACACCCTTTGCGTAAACACGGTCAGCGTGGGTAATAAAAAATATCCATATATCCCATGTCTTTTATCTAAAATATCCTGTTATGTCATTTGCTTCAATAATTTTTATTCTCAGATAGTTGCTTAAGCCTCAAATGACAATCCCAATCATGCTAGTTCATACACAATATTAATAATATAAAGAACTAATACTTATCTGAGATTTCAGAGTAAATACCTTTTTTCTTAATTCTCTTCGTTTGATCTGATCACTTTGATCTAAAAAACAAAAAGGAATTACATCAGGATTTATAAAATACAGTGGGCTCGTTCCAGAAGCTTACTCGTTAAGCGAAACAATTTTTCCCATATCAATTAATGTAAAATACAGAAATGTGTTCTATGCTGATAAAAAATACTCAACAAAGCAGAATCAACCAACAATGAATGCAGATACGATTTGTAGAAAACAAAATCGAAATAAGTTTATTTATGATAAATACTAAAATTAGCAAGATTGAGTTCAATGCTTCATTTAGAAATTTTAATAATTTTCCTAAGTGTTTTAATAGAGTTGTTGAGATTTTATACGGATTATGATACATAACAAATTCTTCTACAGAATTTGTTTTTGACGAAAATGTGACACAGCATTATCATAAAATAAATTTGTAGCACGCATAGCCGCTGCCTTATTAGGGTGATGCTTCTCAATGTACGATGTAAAGGTTTCCCATGCTTTCAGCTTTTCTATTATTGTGTTAGAAGATTGTAGCTTTGCTGTTACCTCCTCCTCCGACAAACTCTACTCCATAACTTCTCACTGTGAAACACAATTCAACTCCATAAGCTCTTCAGTGGTCAGCTCTAGGTTGTACTCTTCCACAAGCTCATTGATATCATTGCTATGCACTTCCAGTCCCCTGATCTTGGCCAAAGACACAATCTCATTGACTATAGGCTCCACAGGGTACTGTCTCGGACTCCTCAATGTTGCATTCTTCGACACTCTCCGGCCAAAGCTTCTTCCAAGCAGAAGTGAGCGTTCTCTTAGTAACTAATGCCTATGCGTTTTTGATAATTTTGAGGCAGGAAATAATGTGGAAGTGATATTTCTAATATTCTCTGAGAGTAAGGTTGGTCCTTAGACACCATGTTTGATACGTATTAAATCAAAATAAAAGCTCCATGGATATGACAGTAGCAGGCGCAAAATCTGGGACTTCCCCTCTTCTTGTTGCTCATGTCATTTTTTACTTTCTCGTATATAAAGAGAAAGTTTTATAATCATAAAAAAAATTTGAACTCAAAATTTTGACGAATCTCCACGTTTTAAACCTCCTCGAGTCCGAAAAACACAATTTTGGAATTATGTCTGTCTGTGAACACAACTCAAAAACTATTAGTATATTACTATACTAACGATGAAATGTGGTATGTGATCTTGACACATAATTTGCAGGTTTCTATCAAATTTTGGACCAAATCTAGCTACAGAAAGTCCGTCTGTCCACGTTCATGTGAACACTATAACTCAAAAACTTGAATAGTTATAGATGGACAAAATTTGGTACCCAGTTTTATCACCAGGAATGTAGATCTGTATCAAATTTTGGGCCAAATCCTTCAAAGGGTCGACTGTCTGTCGGTCTGTATAATCACATACTTCTAAACACTATAACTCGTAAACCCTACGGCTTTGATAAATAAAAATTGGTATGAGGCCTGCTAACATTAATTGTAGATCCTTGCCCAATTTTTGTTTCAATCGGTCGAGAAAAGGGTGTTCAAATTGCCTATTTGTCTTTTTTCATCACACAATGACGCGAGGCCGTAATTATGCGATTCACTTGCACTAATCCTTTCCGCTTCTACCCACGCCTTTCACTTTTTTTATCCACTGCATTAGGGACGCTTGTTCGTTTCACTGCCTTTTAGCTTATTTTTTCACCACATGTGTTAGTATATACGAGAAAGTTTAGAGGAGATGCCGGTTTCCAATTTATTTTGCTCGTTATGTGAATTACTCATTATGTGAGGTGCTCCTTAAGTGAGGTTCCACTGTACTTATGTATTTAAAATGCATATCTTGTAATGAAAGAAAACAAAACTTCCTCAGCTGATATGAAGTATTTTCCTACATAGAAATTCGTCCAATGAGCTTGGGTGTTCAGAGAGTCGACCTAAGTTGATCTTGTATTGGAATGGTTCAGCTACCTATTGAACCTGAGGCGAGCATATTTCTCAATGTCTTATGTAATCTCTATCAAGTTTATAGCTTTGGTTTGTGTTCTTTCATTTAGTGGACTTAAAGAAATGACGCTTGAAGTTGATCTAGAAAGCATATTAAGTGACAAGGGGTACAACTATAATTTAATTAGAAGAAAAATTGTTGGAAATCTAATCAAAGGAGTCATTTTTAAACTAGCATAAAACAACCCAGTCACTTTAAAACCATATTTAAAGGCAGGAGATAGTTCAAATAGAATAATTACGAGACTTTACCTAGTTGTCAGAAGAAAATCAACTGTGCATACAAGAGGAACTGACACAATGCCATGCAAAATTGAGTGTAAGGACTGCTAGATCAACATTGCAGGAATTTGATCTAAATGCTAGAATTCCACAAGTGATTTTTTTATCAAAAATAATGGCAGAAAAGATTAAACCAGGCTAAAATCCATACTAAATTTGAATCAGCACAATGGAACAGTGAATTTTGGGGTGTAAAACCCAAAATCTCCAGACCTAATTAGAATTGCAAAAAAATATGCAGTTGAGTCAATTTGCTTCGGACTACATTAATTCTATAATGAAATAATACACACTTTCTGTTATGATATAAAATTACTGATATAAATACCCCAAAACAGATATAACAATTTACCCCAAACTGAAGCATTTCTAAGATACTAGGGGTCTATTCTGGTACCCCCGGTTTGGGGTTGGGAGAGGTCACTTTTCCCGTTTTTAAAAGGCGGAAAAAAATACGGCCCCCAACCCCAACCGGGGGTACCAGAATAGACCCGTAGAAGATTTGTGCTGCCAACAATACCTAAAATCTGATTGTCAGAGATTTACTAACAAAATATATAGTAGAAAATCTCACACACATTGCCAGTGCTTCAGAAATGAAAAAATTATAATTTATAGTAAATTTTAGATGTAAATATATATGAACATTAAAAGTAAACAATAAAACCATGAAGTCAGCATAAAAAAAAGCTGTCTGATATTTTCAAAACACACAGAGAAGAAAAGCAAACAAAAAAATGCTAAAAGATTATATTAAGAAAAAAAAATTAATTCTGGTATAAATCTTATTTGATATTAAATCCACAACAATGAATCCACATAAAATGAAAAGAAACTGCTAAAATCATATAAAAAAAACCTACCATAACTCCTACTTGATATTAAATCATCACTAAAAAGAATCAAAACAGTATCCTGTGTGTATGCTAATTTGTAGACAGGCTGTCTGAATCTCTGGCACATAGTCAAACCACAAGAGTGTTACAGAAAGATTTGGGCTAATATAATATAAATTGAAGTATTTATATTTGAGCAGAATTGAGCTCCTTGCTATTTTGCAAATGTATATATATAAAAAAAAAAAAGAGCTTTAAGATGTTCATATTTGAGAGCTGGAAAGCCTGGGGAAAATTCTGAGGTTAGCTCAATAAAAAATCTATGGAGATAATTAAAGAAAATTGTTATTCAGAAGCAAACCTGCTATAAAACAAATCGAATTTTGCTTTCTTATTATAATAACTTACATAAATAAAACACTTGATTCAAATGACTGCAAGTCTATAAAAGTCACTCAACTACATATTAACCAACAAGGTGAGAGTTCTTGTAAATTTCATTTTTTCAATGTGTTTACTTTTCTTCCTTTAAGCTTCTTAAATAATACAAATTCCATCACAAAAGTCTTTGCATTGCATTATTTAATGGTATTACTCCAAAACGAAGTGATACTATAAGTCGTTAATTCTCTGTTGTACACTTTTTCTAAAATGTAAAGCACTTTTGTTCTCCTGTGTATAATAAGGATATAAAAACAGTTCACATATTTAAAAAAATCTCTTAATTTTGACAGTTTTATTACTAGATATTATTACAAGGAAAATAGCATTTGGTTTTAGATTTGCTGACATAACATTGATTATAATCTGTGGTAACCAGCAATGGTTTACATTTATAACTCTTTTACTCGGCTGCATTCCATCTAAATTTTTTTTAAATCACGAAAGTGTGCCTGTAGTACAAATTTCTCATATCAGCAAAATGGCAAAAAGTTCATTTTTATCAATAAGTGGTGCTACGTTTTCAGTGGACTATTTAAAACACGAAAAGAACTTTTTCTTAATTGTATTCCTTTAGCTATCATAATTATAAACAAAGACAGTACTTATATGCTTTGTAAACTTACTGGGAATGTGAGGCACCAAATATTCTAATGCTTGACTGTAAAGTTGAATTGCTTTTTCAAAGTTACCTTCAGCATCTGCTTGAACTGCATTTTGTACAAGATCTACCTAAGAGAACAAATGCAATATAAATTAAATACAATACGCAAAAGCATTTTCACCTTGTTCAGCTGCACATGAATAATGAATTACAAAAATATGAAGCAATTAAAAAGTTGAAAAATTTATCACAATTAAACCATATTGAAACATAAATCAGATTTTCATTTCAAAAGTGATTTGAAAATACTAAACTACTTTAAAAAGATGTTGTTTCCCATTATAATAATATGAATTATGCACTGTTCCCAATAGTAAACATAATCTATCCTAACATACATATATTTATATGAATGGTAACAAATTTCAAATTTATTTTAGAAATAAAAGATATTAAGTTTTTTTTTCAAATTTCCCCAGCAAATGTTGCATAAAATTAAGCTTAGATCTTTGCTTCTCAAGATGTTTTAACAGGATCTGATACAAAATTTTCTGTAAATTGAGTTCAAGTATACCAAAGAGATGAGTGTACACATAAATAGAAAAGAATAAGACATTTAAGATTTTTCCAGGAATTTTAATTAAATCTTTAATGTGTATGTAGAGCGAAAGTCAGTCATATGTGTTGCTGTAATATATATATAAATACTATATTTCTATAAGTATCACTGATATAGAATATATAATTGACTCTAAAGCAGCAGTTAATTAGGCAAAAAGTTAAAAGTGAAACAAATAGAAATTTATATAAACATATAAGTAGGATTTGCATTTTCAAACACTTTATCAATAACTAGCTGTTATGCCCGCCGCTGCTCGGAATTAAAATACTTTTATGTCTAATTTTTTTAGTGAAAAAACTATTTTTGTATAGAAAATTATAATACATAAAAATTCCTTTAGGATATGAAACGTTTGTACTTCAAATTACGTTTATACATATAAGAAGAATTTTGGCAAATGTATTGGGACAATTAATTAAATAGATAAATTTTCATTAATAAAAAGCTTTAAACCATATCAATTGTTGTTCCTGATATAAATTATGAATCGTTTGCTTTAAAACATATCTTTAGTATTCTTCCAGAATTTTGTTTATATGTTCTAGCAACAGCTCTTCATATACATTCTTGTTTTTAACAATAAAAAAATACATTGCTAGAAATTGTGAATTTTAAACACAATTTAATTTTATTTAAATTATTGAAATGAGAGCAACAATTTGAACACAAATGAAATTTGTATTACTGAAAAGCTATTTTTTAAACTTTAATATAGTATAAAAATAGTTATTGTAACGTAAAACTTTCGAAATATATCACGGAAAAATGCAAAATCTTGCTTAATTTTTAATTAACTAAAGTTTTAATTAATGTTTGGGCCTTTAAAAGCTGACATTTATTTTTCACTTCTTGTATAAAATATTTATAAAAATAAAAAGAAATTAGTTCAAAGTCTCACAGTTGCCTAGCAACGAAGTATCAATAAAAATGCTTTATTTCAAAATCATTTGCAAGTAATCAATTTCTTTCAAAAATTTTAAAAATTCATAAAATTTAAAGGAAACATTGCATGGAAATAAAATTCGTATCATTGAGAAGGAAAAATTTTAAAGTTTAAGATGGTATAAAAATATTTTTTGTCGAACAATTTGCTCCGAAGTTATGGCGGAAAAACGGTTAAGGTTAATTTCTAATTAACTGACTCTTTAATTAACTTTTGGACTTAGAAAAGTTCATAAGTGTCTTCCCCTTGTCTTAAATAATAAGTGTGCAAAATTTGGTTGAAAACAATCCATTGGGTTAGGAGGAGATGTGGAACATAGCCACAATTACTTTTATTTATATTAAGATTAATATTTACTACTTTGTTAGAAGAATAAATGCACTTTTTCTTCAAACTGCTGAAATATCAATTTTAAATTAAAAATGTTTAATTATTGGTATATGGAATATAGTTAAATAATCCACACAAGAAATAGATGTAACATAGACAGTGGAGGGGGGGGGAGGAGAAATGGGAAATGATTTAGATGATTTTCAGATATTATAATATAAATTGTGGCAGAATTATACATCTGTCATTTGGGTAATTTTGGAAAATAAATCTTGCATTTGTGTTGCTAATAATAGTAATTACAACAAGCAAAATTTTAATAAATACTAAATTTTAAAAAATAAATTTATAAAAATGGGTAACATTTTAAAACCAAAAGTATATGTGATGTGATATTCAAAACACTGATAATTCAGCCTTATCAGTGTTAAGTTAAACAACTTAAATGTTACTTTAATATCTATATAAATAAATAATCACATATAAATTTTCGTTAAACATTATTTGGGGGCAGGCATTATTTTGGGCATATTTGAAGTATAAGGATGCCTTATTCAAATATTTTATTACCTTGTATATACATATGATTGTTAAATAATTAAACTAAATAAAACTTACTCCTTTAGTATATGTTTCAGGTGTAGGCATGTGTTCCAAATCAACATATGGATGATTAAAAAAATCTTCAAACATAATTCTCTCATTTGGATCTCTTCGTAACAAACTCAGAATCAATTCCCTACATTTTTCAGACACTTGGGCTCCATAAGGTATCTGAAATCAAAGATTTTTTTTAAAAACCGAAATGTTTTTAAAAGGTAAATAATTTTCTAAAAAAATAATTGGATATAAATCTTAGAAAATTCCACCACTCTGACTCAACTACATGGACTCTGGAAGAGTTTTAATAAGCATTCTGGTATTTTTTTAAAAATTATTATAAATTTTAGCTTTCTGCTATATAAATTGAGAGATTTTGCATGGTATCTTTTTAATATAAAATCTGGTCAAGCAGACTTGACACAGGATTGGAACAAAAAAAAGCCGAACTTCATGAATGATGAATCTTGCCAAACATAAATACCGAGAAGTAAACTATGTATGATTAATAGAACAATAAAATAAATAAATTTATACAAAAAGTGCTTAAGATATTAAAAATATTGTAGAATCATAATATAATAGAAAATTAAGAATAATAAATTCCGATGCCGAAAAAGCTGAAATCCATGTTTCCGCGGAAATGTGTCATGTCTGGTCAAGAGAAATGTACAGGGCTGTAGCAAGGAAATTTGGTACCCATAGGCAAAGAAACTGCCAGACCACTCAACCTTTCTTGAGGCATGGTTAATCTAGTGTACGCTTTTATTAAACTCAGTTTTGAAATACTCCTTCCGGAACTAGTTACCGATAATCACAGTGTTGTGAAAATTCACAATGTTAAAAATTTAGGACATTGTTTTCTAATTTATATTGATATACATATGAGAGAATATCAACTGACAAAGTATTTTTAGAAATTTGACAGGCTATTACTTGTAATTTGTTACTTAAATCAATTTCATTAATATAAAAAGGTTTATTGTATGGGTTTGGTATCTAAAACTAAACACTTTGAAGCAGCTCTTAAAAAGGCACATTTTGTCTGATGGACAAAATATTCTGGAGCCCTTAGGTGGTGACCTAATGATAAAAATGGTCCTGGAAACGTGGTTCCAGAAAATAAACATTATTTATTGAAATAAAATGTTATTATAATAGAAATGAAATGTTAATGTATTTAATGAAAAATAAATGTCTCCTAACTATGAAACAAGCCCTGAATAATTTTCAAATTTATATATGTCTATAGCAAATTGCCAACATAAGCTAGAGATTTTGAATAGACATTTTAAAATATTCCTTTGAATTCTCTTCAGTGAAATTAAATGCAGAAAAATAAACTTATATTTTTAAAATATTTTTTGAACAATTCTTAAATGCATTTTAATCTAGATTAAACACAGAAGAAGGTCAGTTTCTATCAAAATGTTTATCTTCAGTACAGAAACTGCTATAAACAAATAATACACACCATCTTATTAAAATTTTAGGTGACATCCAATTACTATATCTCTGTTTAATTACATTGTGAGTAGGTTACAGAAGACCAAACTGTAACTAGACATTTAAATTATAAAATCTTGCACCATTATTATTTAGTCATTATTATCTAGTTATTTAACCCATAAAACAGCCTATTATTTTGATCTGATAGCTCTGAGCAACGAGTTTTAAAAGTAGCCTAAACAAGCATAATGAGAACTTTGTGATCAGAAGAATGTTTCCTAGACAGATTTTTAAGAAAATGTACAAACAAATTTGAGTGAAGTGCTTTGAAACTAAACATGAAGAACAGAAAAAAAGCCCGTTTATGACTACTTTTGAGATATTTCAAATATTGAAATTAATATCAATCATTAACCCCATTCTTTAATTACTTTTCCAACGATACAATCTCCATTATATTGAAGAGCAGAACAAAAGTTAAAATGGGATTAAAATATAATAATACAAATAACATTTCCTAAAAACTTTTTTTTAAAAAAAAAAAAAGACATGAAATTTTTCATTGATACTGAAGAATGAGTTTTTTTCTAACCTCAATTTCTTTGTTGCTCTTAATTTTCTCAGCCAGTTCAGCAAATGTCTGTGAAGAGAAAGGTGCTTGGCCAAAGAGACATTCTGCAATAAACAGATGCAATTAAAAACAATAATGAAAGAATATAGTTCCAAAACAAACAGTTTGAAAGGAGAGAATACTTAACTTCTTCTAGATTAAAAAAAATCAAATGTACACCTAAATTACAATTTATTCTTATGAAAATATGTAATTATAATTTGATTTTCTGTTTAGAAATCTTTAAAATGTTGAGGGAAAAAAATTGTTTATGTAATTATAAATGCAAAATTTCTATCTCATCCTTCTTGTTACAATAGAAAGTTATTTACAATACTAATTTAACAAATTGTATGTAAGCATTCTTTAAATGAAACATTCAAAATACTGCATTTATTAAAAAACTAATGGTAATTAGTTTTAAATCAATTTTAATACTTTACATCATAACCCTCTATAAAATAAATTTAACACAGTTTGAATAAGTAAAATGATTATAAAACTTTTCTAATTTGGAAATCTATGATCCACTACACAATTTGAATTAATAATAAAACTTTTAAGAAATAAACTTGTTTGCCGAACTGGATGCAAAATCGAATAGTAACCAATTAGGAGTCTAAACTATTTCTTCTAACAATCCCCTTTATTTGGGGCGAAGGGATATGTGCAACATTATTTTTGTTTGAAAAATTTCCTCACAACTCCAAAATTGGAGAATGTAATTTTTTTAAAAAATCTTAATTATATATAAAAGGAAGTTATATTTCAAATACTTATTTATTTAAATTTTTAATGAAATGTTTTATGTCATGAATGTAGAATTAGCACGGAGACTGTGTCAAAAGTTTTCATGATCTCAGGTTAGATCGTAAAGCAGAGATGAAGTGCATGACACACATAGATGAAGTTTCTATGAGAGATCATGAAATCGTTTCTTAAATCAGTTTTGCAAAACAAGAATTCTATAATTCATTTTCTGTTCATATCTTAAATGGGTTAATAGTATAAAAATTTTGAAAAAACTTCTAAAATAATAATTATTGCATAACAGTAAAATTTATTAAGTTTCAAGCATGCAAATTTCAACTTACAAAGCCATCTACAATAAATTAATTCTACATGTTATCCAGGAATCTTATTTCATGCGCTTCCAAACTGTTTATTAGAAAGCAAATTTTAAAACGATGTCTTCTCATGTAAAAGAAAGTAATCTCTCACGTAAATAATATAATGACTATGAATTCTAATTTTACTACAGTATATTTTACATGGACCGCAATAGCACTTTTCAATTAGCTTGACAGTAATTAAAATGAGTCAAATTCATCAATCTTATGCTGTGAAATGTGCATTTATTTGGACAATTTTGTAGAATGACAATATTTGATGTACTTTTATACATTTTGGTGACTGTCACTCTTATGAAGAAGTAATTTTCAAAAAAAAAAATGCTTGGAAGGAAACTGTTGCTGAACTAAAGGAAAAGTGTCACAAGTTTTCTGGAATTTTCTGAAAACAATATCATGTCAGAAGATGGCCAAGTATAATTTGGGCCCTTTCTAACTGAATTTACATTACAATAATTTCTTCAAAGATAGCTAAACATTCTTTACCTCTTTGTAATAATCTTTTCCAACAATATTTTAAACTGAATATAATTCATAAAAGACAAATTTAAAAAAAAAATCTTTGTTAATATGAAACATATCTCACCATACATTATAATCCCAACAGACCACAGATCAACACGAGCATCATAGTGATGCTTCAAAAGAATTTCGGGTGCCATGTATAAAGGAGATCCACGAAATGAAGTAGCTTCATCATCAGAATGAAGGTACTGAGCTAGACCAAAATCTGAGAAAATATATGACAATGTGTTTTTAAAAAAAATAACTAAATACTTTAACTGAAGATAAAGGAATTTATTAGAAAGATGATTAAAATTTATATGGCAATCTTGAAAGCAAAGCAAAAATTCTAAAAAAAAAATTCTTTTTATCAAATGCAGCATTTTTATATTATTATATTTCATTTGTTTAATGTCAAATAACATTATGTATAAAACCACTAATTTTTCAGGAAAGTCTTCCCTTTCATCAGATTCTAACTGCTATAATGTTACAGCTATAAATGTTACAACATCGTATTGTGGGTGTACGTGAATGCAGTCCAATAAGTGGGATTAAAAAAATAAACCTCTTTATTTTACAAATATTCTAAGCAAAGAAACGTAGCACAAGTATTAGCACAGCAGTAGTAAAAATTCACAACAGAGACTACCAATAAATCTCAATACAGCGCTCAAAGGCTTCTTGTTAGCTCACCAGCTTGCTTGCTGATCAAAATCCAACTCACTCCTCTTGGCTTGAAAGCTTGCCTTTATACTTTTCAACAGGAAGTGACTTCATTATGTAGTGACGTAATCTCTAGAAAGTTCATGAAACCAGAAGAAATAGGTTGAAAGTTCGAGGTCCTTCTACAACATTCCTTTTGTTGCCAAGTTTAGCATCTCAGGGCAGCGACTTTATAGCTTCGTAACAATATATCAAATATTAACAGTAGAAATAAACTGTTTGATGTTATGGAACTCTTCATTTTTCAAGGATATGGAAAACTTTATATCAAAAACAATTTTTGCAGATAGTGTTGTTTGACATTAGACCAATGATTTCCTTTATTTCTTTGCAATATGTGTCTTATATTACATATTCACATGAAAATTTAGAACCACTTTATTCTGTTCAGTTTCAATGCATAAAATATGACTAAATTATTTTCTATTGTTATTATTATTTATTTTAATTTTAATTATTATTTATTGAATTATTTTTCTATTCCTTTCAATTTGACAAATGAGGAAATTACAAAAACTCCATAGTGTGCTTTCTAGAAAGATTAAAAATAAAAATAAATTATTTTATTTCCTATTCAGTAGTTTTGATATATCTTCAAAATTTGAGCTAATGCAAGTCTAATAGCTGTTTATATATATATGTGTGTGTAATATTGCTGATGAGGATATTTCAGTGATGAGCAGAAGTTTCAGCTGGATTTCTAATAAATTAACTTTATAAAAAGTGAAGTAGGTTAAATCATTAAAGGTATAGGATTTAAATTTTATGATAAGAATTTAGGTGATCCATTCATCCCATAACCATGGTTATAGCAAAAAATAGAGAGATAAGGTCACAGAGAAGGATTTCCCAGTCTACTAGAATGCAATACATAACAAATGACTGGTTCAATATTGTTAAAGGGGTTAATGATGCTGAACAAACCACACAATTTAATTGAGAAAGCCATAATAAAGAGAGGGGGCATCTTTTGGGCATAACTTAACATTGAACTGTTCACTGGGAAAAAGATTTATCACTTATAACCCTTTAAGCCCCAACACATACAATCGTGCAGGTTAGATATTAACTTATATTTCCGATTTCTGGTAAATTGTCATGCAGAAAATGCCACAAGGAATGACTGTTCTTGTTTCCAGAATCTCGACAGGTCTATTTTTCTCATTAGACGGCAGATACTGTTTGTATTTGAGTTATAGTCAGTGTTTTACCCATTGGTTACAAAAATACATCTGGTCTTAAAGGGATATAAAAGTGTGGTAATGAATTACAATGAAAAACTAACTTTTATACAACTCAAAAAGAGAGAAAAATGTGCAATGAAGGCAAAGTGAGATTGAAACTCATAAAAAGAACCCAGAACCTGTGTTTGTATGTACAATGCAAGAAGAAAATCTGTGAAATTTTCATTTTCTTTTAAATCTTCTTAATCAAAGTTTAAAAAATAAAATAAAATGATGAATTTAATACTTCTTTATTTATACATCTCCTACAATATAAATATATCCTGGTGAACTTTGTGAGCCTCTTAAAAAATATCAAATGAAAATTTTTTTTATCTGTTGTATTTCTACTCTTATTCACAAATAGATTCCATTTCGAAATTATAAAAAGGCACACCACTATTTTGACATCTTCTCTCTATAGTTGGCATTAACTGGCAACAAGTCCAACTTTGTGCTAATATTCACAAAATGGCAATAGAATCATCTAAATCTTTACTAAAATCTACTAAATCTTTAATAAATCTAATAGCTTCAATCTTCATTGATGCTTTTGCATTATTTCTAAAGACTTATCGGAGCAACTGCAATTTTCTTCAGATAAGTCTTTATCATATATTAATTAGGTCACATACACATATCAAAATAATCAAGGAAAAATTTATATATAAAAGAAGAAAATATAAAGAGAATAATTTAAAATAATAATGAACATTGGAAGGATATAGTATATGTATTAAAATTTAAACACAGCTGTTATGCAAATAGATGGATAAGTATAATCCGAAAAACCAAAATTATTAATTTTGAATACATTTAATGGAAACATGAAATGAAGTCGGGTCAAGAAAAGATTACATCAAATTAAAAAGGGAAGATTGAAAATCAAATGATCAGAACAACTAAAAAAAATTAAAAACTGAAGAGAGTAGCATAACTGACTTTTTGTTAAAATTTTTATTTCAATATCTTATTAATTATAAACTGTTTCCTAAGTTTGATTATTTTTAGTTCACTAAGATTCTTAACATAAGGAAAAAAAGTAATTAGACTTTACCACCAAGTTTCAGCACTGGGTTTGTTCTGTTACTGAGCAAGATGTTTTGAGGTTTCAGATCCATATGAGCAATCCCATGTGTTCGAAGGACCTGAAGAGCTTTTGCTACAATATAAATATGCACAAGTCAGAAATAAAATTATACCAAAGTTATTTTAATCTATTCCAATAAAAATTATAAAAGCTATTCATACTATATCTAATAATAAAAATATAAATCTTTAAAAACTAAGTGTAAAATTTTAAAGAATAGACAATTGTTTCTATTACCTTTCATTCAATCAAAGAAGAGAATATGAAAATTATATAAATCATGGAAAACGAAAAAAAAAACCGGTGATATAAAGTTGATCAAAAGATCAACTCCATATCTTATTTGACAGTTGATTTTTATTGAAGAAATCATCAAAAATGTGATATAATGGACAAAATATTTCACTTCCGAATGTTAGTGCCTCATTATTCCTGTATGCCAGTAAAGTGCTTGTAGAAGTAAACGCTTGCTTTGAATTGAAAGATAATGAGAATAGGTAGGCCACTCATTCTGGAAGTTCAACAGATACAATAGAACCTCGATTATCTGGGCCTCTATCAACCAAGGTCTTTGTTGAAAGAGCTGCTGCCAGAAAAAAGTACTATGTTTTCATCTTTAATAAAGTCAACAAATTTTTCAGAAAGAGATGTCAAAGTTGGCACTGGAACTATTTTTCATGTTGCAAGGGCAAATAAAATGTCATTATTAGGAGGTGACATTTCACATTTCAAGTTTTTTTAAAAAAGAATAAAAACAGAGTTCTATTCTTAGGCATAGAATAGCAATGTGAGCAAATTCCTGCATTTTCATGAAGAAAAAAAAAAAGGCACTGTAAATGTTATGGGTAGCTTTGCATTGTTCAGCACTGAAAATATTCTTTTGAGAACACCACGAATCACTGTGGAAAAGCAAAAGTAACAGTAGAAATCAGTAGCATTCATGAATACTCTTATCAAAATTGTTGAAAAATTGCATGTAAGAAGTTTCATAGCTAATATAAGAGCGTTGAAATATTAATACATTGTAGTATTTGTGGACTTATCTTTAAAATTTCAAAAAACCTTGTGGAAGCTTAAGAAGTCATAATTTAAAATTTATTCTGTATTAACAGAGTTTTTGATTATCTGAGGTTATTATGGTTCCACTCAGCCTGAATAATCGAAATTCTACTAGACAAAATATGCTGAAAAAATCATTATATAGTAATTTTTTTTTTAATTTTTGAAAGAAAGACATTTATTTATTTGTGCTATTAATGTCCTATACCAGTTTCTTCTTTATATTTAATATTTAAAGTTTCAAAATGCTACAATAAAAAAAATCTCTTGAATCATATGAATAGAATTTTACAGATAAATACTTATAAATAACTAGCTGTTATGCTCGGCTTTGCTCAGTATTAAAAAACTTTCATATCTAATATTTTTTATGTAAAAACCTACTCTTGAAAATTAGAATACCTCAAATTCTTTTATTGTCTGAAACGTTTTATAATTAAAATAATATCAATTGAACCAGATGATTTTTAAAAACCACATATAGCTAATTTTCTCCATAAGTTATTAATATTTGTTGCATAGGTACTTCAAATTTAGTGCATAAATCTTGCAGTATAAGAAAGATTTTAACGGATGTTTTGGGACAATTAATCACACAGTAAATTTTTCATTAAGAAAAAGTGTTAAAATAAATATGAATAAAAAAATAATAAAATTAGTCTTCATCCAGAATTTTTTTTAATGTGATCAAGCAACAGTTCTTCTCATGAATTCTTGTTCCTCACCAATAAAAAGAAAGTGTTACAAATTATAAATTTTATACACAATCTAGTTTTTGAAAAATTATTAAAATGAGGGCAACAAATTGAAAGAAAATGAAACTTGTGTCATGAAAAGCTAATTTTTTTAACTTTTAATATCTGAAAAAAAAAAAGTTTTTGTGATATAATGCATATTTTCGAAAAATGTCAAAATCTTGCTTCATTTCCAATTAACTGAAATTTTAATAAGATTTGAGGCTTTTAAAAGTTGACGGTGATCTCCCTTTTCTTATAAAAAATATATTTATAAATATAAGAAAAAAATTCAGAAAAAAAAGGTAAATTACTTCAAAGTCTAATCGTTGCCCAGCAACAGAGCATCTATAAATTTGCATTATTTCAAAATCATCTGCAGGTAATTAGCAATTTACTAAATTTTGCAAAATAAATAAAAATTGAAGGAAAAATCTCAAAGATATAAATTTGGTACCATTGAAAAGGTAAAATTTTGAACTTTAAGATGGTATAAAAATATTTTTTGTGGAACAAATTGCGCCAAAGTTATTACGGAAAAACGGTTTCAGTTAATTTCTAATTAACTTTGGGGCTTTGAAAAGTTGAAAATAATCTTCCTCTTGTATTAAATAATAAATGTGCAAATATTGGTTGAAATCAGTCCAGTAGTTTAGGAGGATGAGATCTCAAATCTTAATTAAAAAAAAAAAAGGGATTCTCAAAATTTTCCAAAGAACTGAACAAAAAGAAAATACAAAGAGTACTGCCCATTTCTGATATAACATTTTAAGAAATGCAAATTTTTTGAAATATTCTAGCTTACAACTTTAGGCAGTAGTAATCTATAAAAAATGTTTTAGATGAAAATAATAATAATATTTATGATCTCTAATGTTTATACTTTTCATTCCAGCAGGGTTTTACTATATGTGAAAATAACAGTTCAAATTCTATGTAACATGCAGTAGCATTCTAAAAAAGATGATAAACAGAAATTAATTTTCTTAAAAATAGATAATACAAAAACTCTTCAGATAAATTTTACAAGTACTTTATATGAATGAATAACTGAAAGATTATCTGCACAACAACAGGTACTTTTCTGTTCCTATAGCAATTATCAAATTGTGGGTGGGGAACCCCAGTAACCGTATGCCGCTAAGGTAACAGAAATAAATAGCCATTTTGCTTCCAAGGGTGGTTGCACTTGGCATGCATTTTGGCTGCTTCTATGTTAACTGAAAACTATCCAATTACATTTTAGGTAAAAATATTGTCAAAATATTAAAATATATCTCTTACCCAGCTGTTGCAAGAATCGGTGAGCAACCGATTCGGGCAATCTTTTTCTGGATCGAATGAAATGCGACAAGTCTCCGCCACTACAGTATTCCAATATTAAAAAGATGAAAGTGTTATCCCACTGAAAAAGAAAGTTTTGAGGGCTTAATGACATGATCTAAAGCATTAATATATTCTTATAATCATTATGTATGTGGCAAAAATATACTTTAAATCAATCACTAATTGGTTTGTAATGCCAGAAATCTGAAGGTAATGTACCCATGCCATTTAAAGTGCCCATACATCACAAATTACTCAGAATGGTATCAATTTTTATTCTTGTCCAAAATTTGAATTAAATGTCCCAGATTGCTCAATTTTTTTTCTTTATTAGTAGGTAATCCAAATTATAAAATATGATTATCCTTATTCAGCATAAAAGAGAGAGTTCTGTCCTCCTCCAATTATATATATGTAATAATAATTTTGTTGGTGAAGTAATGAACAGGCCGAGTAAATAACTATTTTCATTTATTATCAATATATGGGAAGAATGGCGGATAAACATACATCTCGTATGAAAGTTTCAAGTCAAAAGAGAACGAAAAATCCCTGTGTTCTATCAGACAGGGAATTAACATATAGACACACGATCAAAATGAAGGGAATATTGGCTACTTTTAGCAAATTACATAGGTGTTTTAGGGAAATGTCTGGCCCCAACAAGATGTTTCTGTGGGCAGTGGAAGTGATTAAAGTATTCTTTTAATAATAAATATGCCAAAATACGTGATTTAATATACCTCCAGCGTGGGAAATAAAACGAAACTGGAGTTTAAGAAAAGTGATTTTAGAATACATAAGTATTGTACGAAGATTTTAAAATATAATATTAGAATTTAAAGTAAAATTAAGCGAGATTATTACATATATATATTTGTTCAGAGTTGGAAAAATTTTTGATGCATATGTGAAATGCTAAGAGGAGAGAAAAGTTAAGAAATAATAAATTGATCAGCCCTTGTAACATTATTGTCCATGCAGACACTACTTACCCAAAGGGTATAAAGCATTTCCTCTTGTAACATTAGCATAAAATAAACATATGCAATTAGAAATATTTATTTTTCTACAATGAATCATTTATAAAATTATCAGACAACCCAGAATAATTGACACAGTTCCAATTTTAACAATTGTGGCCCAGATTTGAATAAACTCCCTCAGAATTTCAATTACCTATATGTGAGCAGTTCGCACTTAAAAATAAAAAATGCTAAGAGTTTAATATTAACTTCTGTAAAATTCTCTTTCCCAAATTTTAATATATATAGAATACGTCCACCACATTTCAATGCATAATAGAAGTCCAATGTTGTACTGTGTTTGAAAATTTTGAATATACATTATAAGTTTACCATTTTAGTGTTTGTGTAAAGAGATCAGATAACCCAAATTAACTGGAAGAAAATTTCTGATTTTCACTCTGTGTCCTAGATTGAGCCCCCCCCCCCCAATGAGGAGCTCACGGAGGGGGAAATAAGGCTAGACACGGCCCTCTTGAGTTTCTTATGTTGCCTTACCAGTTATTTGTAATTACATATATTGTTTAGCAACGGATTCGAAAACTCTCCAAAGTTATTTTCATCGAAATAGAGAGAAAGTAAAGAATGGAAGGGTGATGTTTACATCTTACTGAGCATGATCTAACAAAGAACTCCGGAAATGTGCTCATACGACTCGTTGACAGACACCCCTTTCCGGTGCAAAATTGTCCAAAAGTGGTAATCTCGGAATCCATTGCTGAACAGTATGTACTTGTTTTATAAATAAAACAATTATTACCAATTACTCGCAATTTTTAATTGCTAATGTACAGTTTACTTTTTTTTGTACATTCATAATACAATAAATGTATTTAAGAAATAAATATATTAATAATTACAGAACAATAGCCCGTGGCTTCTGCCCAACCCCAATGAGGCCTTTCAGAGCAAAAAGGTTCCCCACCCGCAATCTAGATCACCCGGGACTGTATTTCAGAAAAATAGGTCACTTTGGTTGGCAATGTATATAAATAATTCAATCATTTCATACAAATTGTAAGCTTAATAATAATAAAAGAAAACTAAAGGGAAGAAAAACACTGTTTATGCTGTAAAATACCTGGAAATCTTTCAATTCCACTATATTAGGATGCTTTACTTTTTTTAGAATCGAGATTTCTGTGATTATATTTTCTACAGAAGATTTTGTCATACTTGACTTTAAAACACATTTGATCGCCACAACTTCTCTTGTATCACCCTAAGGGGGAAAAAAGTAATCAAATGTTTACATTCTTAGTAATACTTGGGTCGTAGTTTAAAATATTCATTAGAAATTTTTCTTTGGAGCAAACAAAATTCATTACCGTACGATATGCTTTATAAACGGTTGCGTAAGAACCTTTACCTAATTTTTCAGTAAAAATAAACCCGGGCAAAGATGGCATTAAAGCCATGATTAGACCAACGGGAAGAAATTAAAACAAAAATCGAAACTACCAATCAATACAGTCAAGAATTCCTGATGTTACTGAGTTTTAATGGCCCATATTTTATACGGAGTTCATCCATGATTTTTATTTTAAGCCTTTTATTTTATGTAGCAACATATGTGGACAATAAAACGTAACAGAAATTATTTAGTACTGAAAGTAAGTAACGAAACTGAAAATTAGGAAATTCATAGCATGCAGAAGAACAATAAAAACAAAAGAAGCTGAGTTGTAACCAACCTGTAAAATAATGAAATAAAAGATATGACAGAATAACCCAAATCTATTTTCGTAAAATGGATCTAAAAAGCAATTCAAAGGCAGAGATTCAAATATTATTTGCTATTGTAATTTTTTAACATCTTTTTCAATATTACATTTAAAGTGAATTTTCTGTATGGACGTGTTTTTTTGTTTTGTTATTGGGGATGATGTAGAACTTCCGTACCAAGGGACTATTTCCGGTGTATTAGGGATGCATAATCCACGATATTTTTAATATTTTTGCAATTGTTATTTTTAAATATCTGTTCTAAATAAGTGTGATTTCAATCGTACTTTGAACTTTCAAAGTCTTATGGACGATTTTTTTTTCTGCTTTATTTATATAGATGTAAGTGCTGGGACAATTCCGGTGTAATGCTAAGGGGTCTATTCTGGTACCCCTGGTTGGGTTGGGAGACGTCACTTTTCCCATTGTTATAGTCAATATCAATGGAATCTTCAAAGCGGAAGTCCAAAAGCTCAGCAGATAAACTCATGGTTTTTAATGTAAGTAAACAAACCAGAAAACTCTTTCACTAAATGTACGTAAAGTACTTTTTAAAAAATTAAATTGTCCTTTGTTTTTATTATACTTCCTGAAAAAGTTCGTGTTTATAGTTCTATGTAATGAAATAGATGGCACATGCAGCAAACCCACGTAGCACAAGATATTGTCTTATATCATAAAATTCGAAAAAGTAATATTGTACAATATTTTTCCCAATATTGAAACAGTGTAAAACGTAAGACTTTTTCAATACTGTACAATGTTTTTTTCATAATATTTATAATGTCATATAATACTGTATAATATTATACCATATTAAATAATATTGCACTATACCGAATAATATTACCTAATATTGTATAATGTCATATAATACTGTATAATATTATACCATATTAAATAATATTGTACTATACTGAATAATATTATATAATATAACATTATAGTGAATATTTTAACAATACATTTTAGAAGCATGGAAAAATATCAATCACTTAATTCCGAACTGCTGGGTAACACTTCGTTATATTTTGAACCCGGGGCCTTCTGCATCCCAACCCGAAGCCGTACCCCTAGACCAGCGAGACTTGCATCAGTGAGCGTAAATGATGATAATAAAATGTAGTTACAAAGTTCGGATCTCGACGAAATTTCATGTTCATTCACAATTAATCTGAACAGTTTTCTTAATAAAATTATCTTTTATCGTTACAATTTCGAGTTCAAAATGAAATTAGAAGTCAAAGAGGAAGCAATTTTAGCTCTTATATCTAAGTTTGCTAATTTAATAAATTAAAAGGCAATAAGGTTTAAAAGCAATTATAATAATATGTTTGAAAGGTTTTCAAATAATTTTGAAATTTATTTATTCCCCTTTCAATGTATTACGAGACGCCTTGAAGATTTATAATAACTGTATTGATTGAAAATCAAATACAAGATTCGGAACAATAAATCACGTGCATATTTTTGCGATGAGAATAACACTCAATTTTTTTTCCCAGAACAAATAGATAATCCAAATGTAAGAGCTGTTTTATGGTTAACTTCATTAGCTGTATCCGGACCGCCTTTTATATACAGTAAAACAAAATTATTGTGTAAACATTATTATTCAAATGAACATTTTGTAAAATATCTTTTCAGTCATATAATTCAATGCTGATTAATATAGTGTTACGGTATTTTTGTGCTGCCATCTGTCGACCGCAAGAATAACTTCGCCTCAAAATAAAATATTTATAAGAATCGACGTTGATTAATATAGTGTTACGGTATTATCATGCTGCCATCTGTCGAACGTAAGAATAACTTCACCTTAAAATAATGAACAATGCTGATTAATGTAAAACTCATAATATCTTTTCCGCTACATTGAATAGTATCTTATAATATTCAGCATCTTAAGGAATAATTGTTCCAGTGGAGTTTTTTGAAATAAAACATCCAATCGAGTGATATCCTGAGTTAAAATGACGATTTTTATAAAAAAAAAACATTGTTTTTATATTATTTGTAAAAAATTAGTTTCTTGGAAATACTGCTACATACAATATAATACTTTGTTACGGTATTCAGTG
>BGPR01010609.1:0-22076 GCA_013235015.1 Araneus ventricosus
TATTATTTGTATATATGTATAGTTAAATATTTCAATTAATTAAAACATGTGTTATACGTTAGCGTTATATTCCGTTTTGTTGTTTTGGTTTTTCTTTTATGACGTGGTTTTGATGTTTTCTTTTGTTAATATATATATATATATATATATATATATATATATATATATATAATTTTACGACTCAGAGAGGTCTGAAACATGAAGTTTCATCAAAATCTCGAGGAAACATTTTTTGACAAATACAATTATTTCTCTTTTTTTTATTACGTATACGAGAAAGTCAAATGTGACAACAAATCTTTTCGCATACGAAAAAGTCGAATGTGGCAACAAATCTTTTCGTAAACGAGAAAGTCGAATGTGACTACAAATCTTACTTGGATTACAATCAAACTGATAATGCTTTGCTTCTGTCTTTTATAGCATTTTTTTAGTTAGGATGAAATTGAAAGTTAGAGAATAGCGTTTTGCTTCAACTATGCAGTCTCGAATATTTTGAAATTATCTTACAATATATTGCAGTATTAAGCAATCATTATCAAGATATACTTGAATTTCAGAGGTAAGTTTTTTAATAAAGCTTCATCAATTATCAGGTGCACCCAAATGAAAAGGAGACTACAATTATATGTAAAGAAATTTTAATAAGAATATTCTAATTACAGTTCATGTGGAACAATACAACTATGAGTAATCGCCATTGACATTGATACACTGATCCCAGCGCGTAGGAAGGGAGTGGATGGCTTCAGTGTAGAAACTGCTGGGTCAGGCAAACACCCATTCTCGCCGTCTTCTGGTTCTCTGACAGACGCTTGGGCACCCACTGTGCACAAACTTTGCCATAACAAAGCTTTTTGTGGATTAAGTGATGCACAGTTCCTTTGCTATGGACAGTTCAACAGCAATTTCACATGTAGTGATCCGACGATTCCGCCGTATGAGCTCATCCACAACCGAAATCGTGTCATTGTTGGTCACAACATGCGTCTGCCAGGGTGTGGCAGGTCCTTGATGTTTACATGTCCCGCCTCATAGCGCCTGACACCACCGGAATATGGTGCACCGTGCGAGACACTTCTCTCCGCACACCTCTTTCATCCTGCGATAAATTTGTGAAGCATGCTCCCCTTCTGCGCGAAGAAATTGGATAACTGCTCTTTGTGCTGATCTGGAGGAATCCATCATGCAACGAACTGCGGAAACAACTTTCCAGAAATGAGGATATTGATGCGTAGCCGTTACGCAGGTGCAACTGGGAATACCACCACTCCATCTATCGGCTAGTACATTAACCCACTGGGATTTGATACAACGCCGATACAGATAAGGTCTCCATTTCATTTGGGCACACCTTATATATAAAATAAGCTTATCAGGGCAAGATTATTAAGATAACATCATGTAAGGTAGCTGTCTTTACATTTACATGATGTTATCTTATAATGTAGTCAACGGAGATCCAAAATGGGGATGAAAAAAAACATTAAATCATATAGTTTTGAAAATTGGTACACGTGTTTTTGAGGGAATTATGATGAACGTACTAAAAGACCCCGGTCCTGGGGGGGTGATCTCGCGGCGCCATCTTGGATTTCATCCCCCTTTTTTAGTTTTTCCTAAATATCTCGAAAACTATTCAGTTTTCAAATTACAAATGATTTAACAAATTAAAAAGCGTAAAATTCCCTACTAATACATACTTTTATTTTTCTTCCAGTTTTAATAGTCTTGTAGATAATGGGTCTCAAAGGTTGCCGCCATCTTGGATTTCCTCCCCCCTTTCAGATTTTCTTGAATATCTCGAAAGCTATTCAATATTGAATTTTCATGTGATTTAATAAATTAAAGAGCGTGAGATTCCCTACAGATTGGTGCTTTGATTTTTCTTCAAGCTTTAATAGTTTTTGAGATAATTGGTCTCAAACCGAATGAACTTGAAAAAAATCTTAATTGATAGTACAATAAACGAAGGGTTTGAATAAAAATTTAAAATAATCATATAGTTTTTAAAATTGGTACAAATGTTCTCCAGGGTGTCTTGTTGAACATAGTAAAAGTCCCCGATCCTGGGGGGGAAGCTCGTGTCGCCATCTTGGATTTTACCTCCCAGATTTTTTGTGTTTTCAGAATATTTCGAAAAGTATTCAATTTTCAAATTATAATAGATTTAACACATTAAAAGAGCGCAAAATTCCCTACAAGTACATATTTTTGTTTTTCTTTCAGCTTTAATAGTTTCCTATATAATGGATCTCAAAGGTTATCGCCATTTTGGATTTCATCCCCCCTTTTTTAATTTTTCTTGAATATCTCGAAATCTATTCAATTTTCAAATTGCATGTAATCAGAAAATTAAAGTGCGTAAAATTCTCTACAAATAAATGCTTTTATTTTTGTTTTAGCTTCAATAGTTTCGGAGAAAATGGGTCTCCACATTTGCCGCCATCTTGGATTTTATCCCCCCGTCTTAGTTTTTCTTACATATCTCAGAAACTATTAAAGCTAGAAAAAAATAAAAGCATGCATTTGTTGAGAATTTTACGATAATCAATTTGCTGTATTACATGTAATTTTAAAATCGAATAGTTTTCGAGGTATTCAAGAAAAACTAAGAAAAGCGGGATGAAATCCAAGATGGCGATAAACTTTGAGACCCATTATCTCGGAAACTATTAAAGATCAAATAAAAAACAAAGTATATATTTGTAGGGAATTTTACGCTCTTTAATTTGTTGAATCAATTGTAATTTTAAAATTGAATAATTTTCGAGATATTCGGGAAAAACTAAAAATGGGGGATGAAATCCAAGAAGGCGGCGTCCCCCCCCCCCCCCCGCCAGGATCGAGGACTTTTACTATGTTCTACAAGATACCATCTAGAACATTTGTACCAATTTAAAAAACTATGTGATTTTTTTGTTTTTCTTCAAACCCTTCATTTATTGTACTACCAATTAAGACTTTTTACAAATTCATCCATTTTGAGACCAATTATCTCAAAAACTATTAAAGCATGAAGGAAATTCAAAGTACCTATATGTAGGGAATCGCACGCTCTTTAATTTTTTAATTCACATGTAATTTCAATTTTGAATAGTTTTCGAGATATTAGAGAAAAACTGAAAAGGGGGAGGAAATCCAACATGGCGGCAACCTTTGAGACCCATTATATCCAAGACTATTAATACTAGACGGAAAAAAAGTATGTATTTGTCGGGAATTTTACTTTCTTTAATTTCTTAAATCATTTATAATTTGTAAACTGAATAGTTTTCGAGATATTCAGGAAAAACTAAAAAAGGGGGGGATGAAACCCAAGATGGCGCCGAGAGCTTCCCCCCCCCATGACCCGGGACTTTTAGTATGTTCATCATATGCCCCTCACGAACATGTGTACCAATTTTCAAAACTATATTATTTTTTTTTCAAACCCTTCGTTTACTGGACTATTAAGGAGAACATCATGTGAATGTAGAGACAGGTACATCTTTAAAATATCGATTAAATTCTTTCTGTGAAAGCAGTCCTTGTCAGGGCCATATTTCCCATAAGGCCAAGCTGGGCCATGGCCTAGGGTGCATATGCAAAAGAAATAATAACCAAATATTTACAATTTTTTCAGTATTATTTTGAAAAGGCCGTAAGGAATGACATTTTTGAAATTTTTTTTGTCTTCTGTGGACTTCATCGTTTCTTTGTCCACTTCCTTTACCTTTCAAGCCTATTCACGGAGAAAAGCGCGAATGAAGAAGTTCTAATATGTATCTCAGACGATTTCAAGGAATTCGATGAAGTATTTTTGCAAATGTTAGTGTTGTGTTATTTCATAAATAGTGTAATTATGAATTAATGTGGTTAAAGATTAAGAAAGATGATAAAGATTGCATTATTTGCTTATAGTTTCGGAACAGCTTTGAAATACGGCATCACTGGCGATAATCTTGTATTGGCGACTTTTTGTCGCCTAACCGAACATCGTTTAAGTCGCCATAATAAAATATATCGCCAATGGGGTCGCGGTATTGAAGCTGTTGAAAATTCACAACTCAAATATCGCCAATGGTGTCCTCATGCCATTGAAGCCGTTGAAAATAGATCGCCAACAGTGTATCGCCAATGGTAGTCCTCATATTGATACTTTGAAAAATGCCAAATCGAAATATCGCCACATGGGTCGTATATTGAAGATGTTGAAAAAGTCGCCAAAACAAAATATCGCCAATGGGGTCTTATATTGAAGCTGTTGAAAAAAGTCGCCAAAAGAAAATTATCGCCAGTGATGCCGTATATCAAAGCTGTACCGTAGTTTCCAAGATAAACTATGGTATACTATATTGAAATTTATATATCAACTCTTTTGAGAAGGGTGCAGAATATGATGGTTGAAATCTAGAAGTTGGTACACACTCTTAAAATGGCGCCAGTCGAAAAAGCTGATGCAGGTAATACCTGCATTTAGCTTTGGCATTTTGGCTCCAACGATATTCAGCGGTCAACGTCTTGCTTTGGCGATTTGGCAGCGTTTTAAGAGTGTGTACCATCTTCTAGATTTCAACCAATATGATTTGGCCTAAGGCGAAGAAATGTGTAAATCCGGTTGAAGTTAAGTTTAAGGTAAGGAGCCGTGGTTGAAATCTAGAAGTTGGTACACACTCTTAAAATGGCGCCAAGTCGCCAAAGCTAATGCAGGTAATCCCTGCATATGGCTTTGGCGACTTGGCTCAAATGGTATGCAGTAGTCAACGTCTTGCTTTGGCGATTTGGCAACGTTTTAAGAGTGTGTACCAACTTCTAGATTTCAACCGGAGCCGTTTCTCCACACTTATCATCGCCAACTTTTTGACGCTAAGAGGAAGACGATTTAGCGATGTGTTTTCATTTGTTTTGGTTGCGCAGTGACGTTCAAATTAGTGTCTGGCGCGCGCATCATTAAATTGGAATTCTGCGCTTCGAAGCTTCGTCTTGATTGCTCAGCTATGCTCTAATTTAAATTTTACTGGACAATTTAATAGAATTTGCTTAATATTTCGTTTGGAATTTAACGGTTTTAATTTTAGCAGTTTACATAATTTTTTAAAAAGAAGGCAGATTCCTAACATTCAATGAAGAAGTATAGTCACTAGTTTTCGGCTTTGATGAAAGCGAAGCCGCTGATGCTTTTTTAAGTTAAAAAAATTTGGGTACTTACATATTAACGCCACCGCAGCTACACATTGGCGTAATGTGCTAATAAAGAGCAATCTTGTTTACAAAAACCGCCAAATTGGCGGCACTTAAAAACCACCAAATTGGCGTTAATACGTAAGTACAAAAACCGCCAAATTCGCGTTAAAACATAAGTACCAAATTTGCCCGGTTCGCGTAACCAAGAGAACAATAAAATGTTCACTGCTCACCCAAAACAAATGTCCTCACATCGCCAAACCATCCTGCCCTTGGCGATAAAAAGTTGGCGATGCAAAGCGAAGAGGAATGGCTCCGTACCCTAAACTTAACTTTTACATTTGTCATTACTGAAAAACTTATATAGGGCTTTTGAATAAGTATTTACAGATGAAATACTTACTGCAGAGACATTGCATCATTTTCATTTCCACAGTGATTCGTTCGTGGCGAGAAAATATCTTGTATATCATGGATAAGAAAGTCATGAAAAAAAACCACTTTCCGCCGTTACCTAGCATGGTCAGTTTTCGCAAATTTATCTACCCATCTCATAACAATCTTCGTAAGAAAAGCAAGGAATGAACCAATTATTTAAAAAAATATATTAAGCACTGTTTGACAAAATATTAATGTGAGGTTTGATCGAAAACATGGTTTTTTGTTTACAAACATGGATTTGCATTCATGAAATCATAAGTCACGCAAACGTGGAAAACACGTCACTTCAAAATACCTTGAAGAAGCTATTCCGCTTGCTTATAAACATTTATGAAGAGATTGTCGATAGTGGAATAGATATTTTCTTTAAAAAAATCGATTAATATATTAGACGTATTGAACCTCGAGACTTTTCATAAATCTCGATAGCACTATTACTGTAGATAGTTTTCGACTCATATATCCATTTCTCTTATTTATGTTGTAAAAATAGTATTAAACTAAAGACGGGAAAAACCCTGTCATATCGACAAGGAACTTGTGAGGTTAACTATCTGGGAAGCCAAAGTCGAACAAACATGACGTCATGTCGATGATTATACTCCGAGTTCAAATTTCTAATGAAAAATTTAACGTTATGGCAACAAGAACAAAGAAACTTTTACTTTTTGGAAATAATTATTCATCCCTCTTCTGTATATACTGGGGGAAGGATAGGTTGAAATCTAGAAGTTGGTACACATTCTTAAAATGGCGCCAAGTCGCCAAAGCTAATACACGTAATAACTGCATATAGCTTTGGCGACTTGGCTCCAATGATATGCAGCTTTCAACATATTGCTTTGGCGGTTTGGCAGCGTTTTAAGAGTGTGTACCAACTTCTAGATTTCAACCGAAGGATAAACTGTGAATGCTTCCTTTTGTAAAACTTGGCAAATTTATTTTGGTTGCAGTCTAGAAGTTGGTACACACTCTTAAAATGGCGCCAAGTCGCCAAAGCTAATACACGTAATAACTGCATATAGCTTTGGCGACTTGGCTCCAATGATATGCAGCTTTCAACATATTGCTTTGGCGGTTTGGCAGCGTTTTAAGAGTGTGTACCAACTTCTAGATTTCAACCGAAGGATAAAGTGTGAATGCTTCCTTTTGTAAAACTACGCAAATTTATTTTGGTTGAAATCTAGAAGTTGGTACACACTCTTAAAACGCAGCGAAATCGCCAAAGCAAGACGTTGACCGCTGCATTTCATTGGCGCCAAGATGCCAAAGCTAAATGCAGGTAACACTTGCATTAGCTTTGGCGACTTGGCGTCATTTTAAGAGTGTGTACAAACTTCTAGATTTCAACCGTTATTTTAAATGGAATCACATGAAAATTGATATTGATTAAAGGCAATCCGAAGTTTTAAGAATCGGTTACTGTCTGTCCTCCAAGAGAAATCTGTTCGCCAAGTTGTCTGGGGTAGCCAGGCCCGGATTACTAAATAGGAAACTGCCTATGGGCCCCGCAACTTTCGAGGGCCCTGAGATTAGTATTTTTCAAAGTTATTTTCAGGCTTCAATTTGATTTATAAGAGCTGTATACTCCAACTGGTACAGCTTTGATATACGAGATCACTGGCGATATTTTGTGATTTCGGCGACTTTTTACGTTTGGCGCCGAAAGACGCCATTTTCCAAGTCGGAAGTAAAAAAATAAGCTAGATTTCTAAAATTCAATAAAAAAGCGAAGCTACGAGATTCCCTTTTTGCTGAAAGCGAAGCCGCTGGTGCTTTTTTAAGTTTAAAAAATTTGCCCGGAATGCGTTCGCAAGAGAACAATATGCAACAAAACAGTCGCCATGTTTGTTTAGGCAATAAAAAAGTCGACAAAATTACAAAATATCGCCATTGATGTCGTATATCAAAGTTGTTCCCTCCGACTTATTGAAATTAAAAAGAAGTATCGCTCACATTTCAGAACGTTATTCTTTGGATTTTTTTTTATGTTTTTAAATTCGTTAGCAGATCAATGTGTCACAAGTCAACTGTACTGACAAATTTTGTATTAGAAACTGTTTTAATAATACAAAATTTGTAATTTTTTAAACCGTTTTATATAAACTTACTCTTAAATTTTAATCTTTTATACTCGAGATACTAACACCAATTTTTACTTTCTCGTATACGAAGTACACAAAGAGAAAGTATTGTAATTGTCAAAAAATTCGAACTCGAGATTTCGACGAATCTCCACGTTTTAGACCTTCCTGAGTCCGAAAAACACAATTTTGGAATTATGTCTGTCTGTCTGTGAACACGATAACTCGAAAACTATTAGAGCTACGGAGACGAAATTTGGTATGTGGTCTTTAAACATAATTTGTAGGTTTCTATCAAATTTTGGACAAAATTCGTCTATTGGAAGTCTGTCTGTCTGTCCGCGGTCATGTGAACTCTATAACTCAAAAACTTAAATAGTTAGATGGATAAAATTTTGTACACATTTCTTTCATCAGAAATGTAGGTCCGTATCAAATTTTGGGTCAAATCCGTCAAAGAGTTGATTGTCTTTCGGACTGTATAATCGCATACTTGTAAAAATTATATCTCCTAAACGCTTTGGCTTAGATAAATAAAAATTGGTATGACGGTTGCTAACATTGATTATAGATCTGTTGCCAAATTTCGTTTCAATCGGCTAAAAAAAGTTGTTCAAATTGCATATTTAATTTTTTTTTACTTGCGTACTGGAAGTAATCTCTGCGTATGCGCAAGCTATACAGCGATAGCGAACGAGGTCATTTTCTCCTGTTTTCTTTTCGTTCGCGCACGCTCTCCCATTAGCGGAGCTTACTAGAGTGTGATAGAAAATAAATATTGCTAAGTTTTAATACAAACGCATCTCTTTGAATTTGATTCTTCACCTAAATATTATACAATCGCTATAATCTACAGTGAAAAACCTTCTGATAGTTATTGCATTCTGGGTTACAGTAGGTTCGAATTTTTTATCCACGCAAGGGGAGGGGAAATGACAAATTTTTCAGAAGTATACGAGAAAGTTTAGGGGAGGCCACTCCCGCTGGTTTTAAGCATGACACACAAAAAAAAGTTTTGATATTGCAGTTTGTTATAATATTTGTTATTGAAAAACTGCTGATATAGAGATTAAATTAAAATCAATAAAAAATATCTGGTTTTGGTAGTTGGGGTGGGGGCACCAAAACTTACATTGCCTATAGGCCCCTACAGGGGTTAATCCAGCCATAGCGGTCGCTATGGAAACAGGTCATCGTAGGAGGAATCCATTTCGAGTAGATAAACGTTCATTCAAGTTTGTAACATTGGCGCACTTCGCTCCAAATGGGAAGGAACGTGCAGCTGCGAGAAGACGAATGATCACCTACCGCCGCGAACTGGCGCCAAGAATAAAACCCCAACTTCCGTCGGATTACTCCTATTCGCAATGTATCTTACCTAACATAACCAGTTGCTATAACGACCACCGTCAACTAGACAACTTGGCGAGCAGCGTTCTCTTGTCGGACAGACAGTATATTTCCAGGAAACATATAACAGAACTATATTTTTCAGGACAAATTTCTTAATGGGATATTAAAAAAGCTAGACTAAGATTTGAGTTTTTGGAACAACTTTGATGTAGGGCATCACTGGCGATAATCTTGTATCGGCGAGTTTTGTTGCCTAACCGAACATCGTATCGTTAAGTCGCCAAATCAAATATCGTCGATGGTGTCCTATATTGAAGCTGTTGAAAAAGTCGCCAAATCAAAATATCGCCATTGGGGTCCTATATTGAAGCTGTTGAAAAAAGTCGCCAAAGCAAAATATCGCCAAAGGTGTCCTATATTGAAGCTGTTGAAAAAAGTCGCCAAAGCAAAATAATCGCCAGTGATGCCGTATATCCAAGCTGTACGGAGATTTGATATATTATGGTATTTATGTCTCTCTTAAGCTTACGATTCACAGCTTCTTAAGAACATTGAACTTCATAAATTTCAGAAATTTTGGCACATTATGATTTGTGAACTTCTATTAGTACACCTAATGTACAAATTATAATTTGTTAGCCTCTATTTAGTACAGCTAATGTTCAAATTATGATTTGTTAACCTCTATTTAGTACAGCTAATTATCAAATGTTCAGAATGAAAAACTCATCATTTGATTGATTTCATACAGTAACGTTACGTAATTACGATTCAATCCATTTATTATATTACTAACAGAAGAAACAGAAAAAGAAACCCCCAACTGTAATCTCAATGAAACAAACAGGAATTAGTGGCCTAAATATTTTCTACCACTTTAGAGAGTGTTTGGGTTGCCCAAAGTAAATTTCAATGTTTTATTAATATTCGCACTCAATTAGTAGGGTATAGCTTCGATATAAGGCATCACTGGTGAGGGTTTAAAATATTGGCGACTTTTTGGTTAATGTTAAGTTTAAGGTATGGAAAATTCTCGTTTTTTGGAATTAAAAAAGCCCTGATTCCTAACATTCAATGAAAAAGCGAAGCTACGAGGTTCTCGCTTTGCGGAAAGCGAAGCCGCCGATGTTTTTTAAGTTTAAAAAAATTGCCCGGAACCCGTACGCAAGAGAACACTAAAATGTTCAACAAAACAGTCGCCATGTTTGTTTAGGCAACACAACCAACGCCATGTTTGCTTACGCAATAAAAAAGTCGCCAAAATAACAAAATATCGCCAATGATGCCGTATATTGAAGCTGTTCCATTAGTAGTACTACTGAATACTTTAAAAAAATGACTCATACAAATACGAAAAATTATTTATTTCAAGCAACTAAATATCAACAATATATGGAAGCATAATAATTATGATAACTTTTCTTGTTACAAATCTTCATCAATAACAAGGAAAGCTTCTCAAGTTATAAATACATAATAAATAATGTTTTAAAATTATACCAATTAAAACCTAAGAACATCGTGACTTTACTAACAACTGATTATCGTTTTCTGCAGGATATATATTTAATTATATTACGATTTCTGCCATTCCTAATTGGAATCTGGGTGCTTTTCCTTTAATTGAAAATCTCGATCATCGCCAAGCTGAAATGTTGGCCTTATTCAGTTTTGGCGCCAATATTCGTCACTAAGATAGCTGAGATTTGGTGGTTTTAGTTTGGGATTAGGTTAATGGAAAGTACCGGAAGTAATTATGCAATAGCGAAAGAAATCCAAAACTAACATACTGAGATACAAATATTTTCTTAAAATTTATAAAAAGATGGTACTTTTCCGTTAGCCGGGCGCAAGCGAAAAATCGCCAAATAATGTAGAATTCCGCCAAATTTTGGCGACATTTGCGCCCGCCAACTTGGCTCGCAATTGGCGACATTTGCGCCCGGCGACTTGGCTTGCGTTTGGTTCACAATTGGCGACATTTGCGCCCGGCTAATGGAAAAGTACCAAAAAGATAATCTAATGCTGCATTTTTAAAAATTAGTTGCAGGATTATAAATAGTCTTCTTGTACTAATGATTACAAACTGGTTCAGTTTTGCAGGACAAACTATGGAACAGCTTTGATATACGGCATCATTGGCGATAATTTTGCTTTGGCGACTTTTTTCAACAACTTCAATATAGGACTGGCGATATTTTGTTTTGTCGACTTAACGATACGATGTTCGGTTAGGCGACAAAAAATCGCCAATATAAGATTATCGCCAGTGATGCCGTGTATCAAAAATGTACCCAAACTAACTAGAAATCCGTCAAATGGTATTTGGCATCCAACCGCATAACTGAGTCCACGTAAGTATTAATGCCATGTCAAATTAGGGGCCGCCCACAAATGATGTCACGCTTAGAGGGGGGTGGGGGCTCGTGAAATTGTGACAGTTTGTGACAAGGGGGAGGGAGGGAGTAACAAGAAGTGTGACATCACACATTTTGGTTTAAATAAAAACATTTAAAATCAGCAGATTAAATTTTGAAATTGCCAGAATTTGAGGGTATTTTTTAATCGGGGCTAAAACAACTTTAATGTTATTTTTTTCACTTATATTCCTTTCTTTTCGAAAAAGGCATTCGTGGTATGTTCTGAGAATATGGTAGCAGCAGAAATTCTTCACCATTAGAAGAAAACATCCCTCTGATCACAAATGTCATTAAAACACGTAGTTAAAGTTTAAAAATAAAATTTGAAATATTATTTATATCGTAGTGCTTTGTTTCTGAACTGCAAGTATATGTTTATGTAATACAGAGTGACATGTGACAGGGGAGGAGGGGGTATGGTGAAGTGTGACACTTTGTGACAAACGGGGGGAGGGGAGTCAAAAATATTGAAAAAAAGTGTGACATCATTTATGGACAGCCCCTTATTTCATATATTCAATAATGATGCATAATTACCAATTAATTTATTGTTCGGTTTAATTTGTTACAAATGTCAATAAGATTCACGGCTAGAAAGGAGATTTGGCTGTTGTAAAATTCATTCGATTATCGGTTAACCAAAAGTTTATGGTACCCAGCCATTTCTCTCCACTTTGGCTCGCCAATTCCTTGCCGCCAAGCAGAAGACGGATTGGCGACGTCAGAACATTTGTTTTGGTTGTGCAGGAGTGTTCCAATTCGTGTGTGGTTCGCGCAGGAATCGTTATAATTTTGTTTCGCGCTTCAGCGCTTCGATTTTATTGGTCAGGTAAGTGCTATTTATTATTTCATTGGTCGATTTCTTCAAATTTGAATAAAAATTCGTTTGGAATTCTACGTTTTGAATTTTGACAGTTTGGATAGTGGATTTGTTTCGACTGACGTGGTTGGAAAACATAGCAAATTCTTCTTCGCGGTACAATTCTTGTCGAATACGAAATGTTATGCATGGATTTCTCGTTTTTGGAATTCAAATAAAACGTAGATTACTAACATTCAATCAAAAAGCGAAGCTACTAGTTTCCCGCTTTGCTGAAAGCGAAACTGCTGTTGTTTTTTTAAGTTTAAAAAATTCGCCTGGAACCCACTTGAGAGGCCGCAGCCATTGCGTGCGGAATTTTTCCTTTTCAGATGCCGCAGGCATTGCGTGTGCGAAAGAACAATAAAAAGCTCACTGCGCACCTAAACTTTGGTTCTTACATCGCCAAGCCATCTTGCTATTGGTAACAAAAAGTTGGAGAGCCTAAGTGGGGATGAACAGCTGGGTACCAAAAACTTTAGTTTTACCGATTTATCAACATACAGGGTTCCCACTTATATCCGTTACACCCCCTTAACTTCTAAACGGTGACAGCTTAGGCCATAAAATTGGTGTATAGATATAGTAAAAAGGCTATGCGCTACTCGATGAGACAACTTACAACGCCATCTATCGGCAAATTTTGGAATTAGCTGTCCTATCTCGTGAACGATGAGAGATACGAGAAAAAAAGTCAATTAGAAAGTTATAGAGCACTCTCGATTTAGTACGAAAAGATACCTTGCGCACATTAACACTCAAAACAGAATGTAAAAAATGAACATTTGTTTGATTGAGATTTTCAACACTATGGCGTCGTGAAACGCGAGCGAAGCGAGAAATGCAATCCAGAGTGCAAATGTGTAGAGTGGCTAACGTAGAGCATTTTGAGAAATATAAATAAATAATCCAGAAGACAGGGACGTGTCTCAGTTTCTTTCTTCCACTCTTTATGACATGACAATTTTCTATATCGTGACCAAACAAATGTTCATTTTTTGAATTCTGTTTTGAGTATTAATGTGTGCAAGGTATCTTTTCGTACTAAATATTGAGTGCTCTACAACTTTCTAATTGACTTTTTTCTCGTATCTTTCACCGTTTACGAGATAGGACAGCTAATTCCAAAATTTGCCGATAGATGGCGTTGTAAGTTGTCTCATCGAGTAGCGCATAGCCTTCTTACTATACCTAGATACCAACTTTATGGCCTAAGCTGTCACCGTTTAAAAGTTAAAGGGGTAGTTACGTATTAACGCCACCGAGGCTACAGATTGGCGGTAATCCGCCAATAAAGAGCAATCTTGTTTACAAAAACCGCCAAATTGGCGGCACTTAAAAACCTCCAAATTGGCGTTAATACGTAAGTACAAAAACCGCCAAATTGGCGCCACTTAAACACCGCCAAATTGGCGTTGATACTTAAGTACAAAAACGCCAAATTGACGTTTATACGTAAGTACAAAAACCGCCAAATTGGGGGCACTTAAAAACCGCCAAATCTGTAGCTTCGGTGGAGTTAATACGTAAGTACCGTTAAGGGGAGGGTAACGGATATAAGTTGGAACCCTTTATATAGTGCAGTCAACCAACAATTGGGCCAGGACAAATCCATCCACCGAATTCTCTCTCTATTTCCCTCGCTACTGCCATGTTCAAATGATCATTCCTCAGTCCTGCGATTACTTGGACTCCGACTGGCATTCCATTGTCGTCCAGGCCAACAGGACAGCTCGTAGCTGGCAGACCAAGGATGTTGAACACAGCGACATACCCACAATTCTGCGCGCGCAAAATGTTAGCATAATGGAAAGCTGCAGGCTCTGGCATGGTTGGCATGATGAAGACACAGTCATCCTGAAGAAGGTTCTGGAAATCTTTTTCCAGCTGCCTTTGAATCCGGATGAAGGGTTCAGCAACCGATTTGTCCTTGGGAGCCAGATACTTTTCGACAAGGACCGTCGCCACGACGGGGAACGAGTAGTCAGACCAGCCGAAGAGACTGAAAAGGAATTCTTTCCAAACACTGATGTTGGCTTCGTCTCCAAAAACCCGAGATTCCACCGTTGCTACGTTGGCGACTTTGGCGGACACGGCGTGAGCCCACACTTTGAAGCCGTGCTTAAGGCCACGTATCTGCACACGTTGTGGAGGGACGTCGCATATTTTGCGGAAGTGAGAAACCACCTGCAATTAGAAGTCATAATGTGTGATATACATATACCGAAGGTCCGAGAAAGATCTTGGTACTTACGTATTAACGCCACCGCAGCTACAGATTGGCGGTAATGCGCCAATAAAGAGATTGGCGGCACTTAAAAACCTCCAAATCTCTAGCTGCGTTGGCGTTAATACGTAAGTACAAAAACCGCCAAATTGGCGGCACTTAAAAACCGTCAAATTGGCGGCACTTAAAAACCGCCAAATCTCTAGCTGCGTTGGCGTTAATACTTAACCGCCAAATCTATAGCTGCGTTGGCGTTAATACGTAAGTACAAAAAACCGCCAAATTGGCGGCACTTAAAAAACGCCAAATCTGTAGCTGCGTTGGCGTTAATACGTAAGTACAAAAACCGCCAAATCTGTAGCTGCGGTGGCGTTAATACGTAAGTACCAAGATCTTTATTATTCTAAACTTTAATACGATAAATGCGAAAAGATGAAATGTGATGCAGTTTGCGGCAAATTGATGAAGAAACATAATTTTTTAACATAGGAGTACGTTCCTCCCATTGGGGTCTCAGGAAAGAATTTGATTCACACGCCACAAAATACGTTGTATGGGAGATCCTCTATATCTCGGTAACAACACATGTTAAAAACATAACTAATGTCTTATTTTAGAGATAAAGGGTAATAACAGAAGTTACAAAAAGAAATTCGAAAATTGGAATTGTAGTTCAGCGACTATTGAGTCGCAAAGTTGGGCTAAAATAGGTATGAACTGGTGACGTCACACGCATGAGGTGCGCGCGCACAATTGGCTGACGCTCTCGCTTGCCACGTTTTCGCGAGCGAGATTTCGCGATTGAGTTGAAAATTTTGTGTCGACAAATTTAACACAATAATGGCTCCAAATGTAAATTTACAAAGAAGGAAACGCCAACGAGATATAGAGAAGTTAAGAAAAGAATTGTTGAAGCAGGAGAAGCAACAAAAGAAACAGCAGGAAAAGGAACAAAAGCAACAGGAGAGGGAACGAAAGACACAGCAAAATATGGAACGTTCGGCCTTACTTGCAAAAGTGCCACGCGAGTAAAGTAGTCCTACACCTTTAACATCAGCTACTGTTTGAAAAAGACAGTTTCCCGTCATTTTTCTTCTTTACATTACATTCAGCGTAGCTCTACGTGATCGCCTTTTGAAGCACGAGGAATGTCCAAACTGCACTCGATTTCTCGCCAAGTGTTTTTAAAAACATTTCCTGCGTTTTGAAACTTGTGCAACCATGAATAAATTGAATGCACACTTAGCGGACTTTTATGGTATCTTAAGTCGAGTAGTTTCTTTTATCCCTAAGTCATATATGCCTCTATGGGTTCATATTAAGAAAGATAAGTACTTCACAAATGGACCAGAACATGTATTTGGAGTTATAAAATCGTCAAGATTCCTGCCAGAAAACTTGTTAAAAGTCATTGACCCAGTAATTCAGAAAAAGGAAACGTGCTTTTGAGTATGATTGTAGATAAGAGTGATCATACAAGAGAGTTAGGTTTCAGAAGAATTATAAAACCTAGAAACTTAGCCTCCAAAAGAGAGTCAATCAGGAGTTTCCAACCAACAAAATTCAATTTCGCAGCTACAGACTACATTGAAATGATTCACTGGAACACTATTACACTTTCACCACCACCTTCGCTGCGAATATTCTCGAATCAAGAGATTTGGCCTAAGGTCCAATCAGTTGGAACAGCGGCCGAGTGGAACTTTGACAAGTTCCCATGTCACACCCAAGCAGTGGAACGATGTGTGAAGCTGGTAACCGAGGCATCACAAAAAGCCGTCGATTCCAATTCCAGAGATGGTTTTACAAGAACTACGCTTCTTTCAAGATCTCCAATGCCAAGTTTTTCAAGCAAATCTTATTTCAAAGTACAAAAAGAAACTGAAGGCAAGTAAAGGACTATATTTGATTACAAACTGAAATTTTACGCAGTCGGAAACAATTTTTTGTTTCAATGGAAATTTGTCAATTTTTTGTAAAAAAATGTGTTTTTTTAGTGTAATGCGCTATTAGAAAATTATAAGATATATTATTTTTTCATTTATTTATCTTTCCTACACTTTCTTCTACTAAACTATACCTATAGCTACTTGTTATAGAAGTTATTTGGTTTTTTCCAGTTATTAGAAAAATTATTAAAATCTTATATTTTCGAAAAGTTCAGGGTCGATGCTCTACCGCCAGATGAAAGCAAAAGAATTTTTTTTGAATTTTACTTATCTACCCTATAGGCAAGTTTTCAGCACTATAGCGTTCCGAAAAGAAAAAAAAAGTTTTTTTTGGCCCACCCTATTCTGTAGGACATTTATCGACGCTTTTCAAAATCAAAACGCGAATCAAATAATTTCGAATGCGTAAAAAAGCAGTATCTATGCTTTGCGTTTCATCCACGCATGCGCGAAATAGCAGGAGCTGTGCTTTGCGTATGCGCTGAATATATTTTTGTTTACATCTCATTTTAAGCGGCTTTTTTAAAAACTGAAAATGTTGTTTATAAAGAAATATTATGAGGTAATTTTAATTTTATTTCCATATCACAGATCGCATTTTACATATTCAGTGGGTCCATGTATGCATAGAACAGATAAACGCTTGCGGAACAGCGGGTACAACGGCTAGTATCATATAAATAAATTACCTTCATCAGACTCGATATAGTCAGTTTATAGCGTCCAAATAAAGAAGCCGTCATGATAATAAAACATTCACCTAAGAAAAAGTATTATTGACATTTTGATTTACTTACTTTTCTTACGCCATTTTTGACTCCAGACACAGCGGGCAGGGTAAAGTTTCCATCGCCGTCGCACTCCATATAGAAGACCTTGAGATTCTTCAAGGATACCTATTTGAAAAATGGAAAGTTAATCACTGGATTTCTTCCATTTTACGCAGAATGTTTAGAATTCTCAATTAATTCTTAAAGAAATTTCTACACTCTTCGCCAATTTCGGCTCTTTGCCTAAAGAAAGTAATATTGAAAAGTTTTGTTTCGTTAAGTCCTGGAACCCTATTTGAAAAATGGAGAGTTAATCACTGGATTTCTTCCATTTCATGCAGAATTTTTAGAATTCTCAATTAATTCTTACAGAAATTTCTACACAATTCGCCAATTTCGGCTCTTTATACGAAGCCTAAAGAAAGTAATATTGAAAATTCAAATTCAGGACAATAGCAAACAAAACTTTCGATGTGCTTTCTTTAGTACTTCGTATAAAGGCCGAAAGTGGCGAAGGGAATGTAGAATTTCTATAAAATTAATTAAGAATTCTAAACATTCTGCAGTGAAATGGAAAGAAACCCAGTGGATTAACTTTCATTTTTCAAATAGGGTTCAGGATCTCCAAAGGAAGTTCCAAATTCAGGACTTAACGAAACAAAACTTTCAATTTACTTTCTTTAGGTTGCGATAAAGAGCCGAAATTGGCGAAGTTGTGTAGAAATTTCATTAAGAATTAATTGAGAATTCTAAAATTCTGCATGAAATGGAAGAAATCCAGTGATTAACTTTCCATTTTTTTTCAAATAGGGTTAGACCAAAGGACCATTCAGACTTAGAAAACAAAACTTTTCAATTTTAGGCTTTCTGTATAGGAAATTAGACGAAATTGCGAAGAGTGTAGAAATTTCTTTAAAATTAATTGAGAATTCCAAACATTCTGCGATGAAATGGAGAAATCCAGTGATTAACTTTCCATTTTCAAATAGGTATCCTTGAAGAATCTCAGGTCTTCTATATGGAGTGCGCGACGGCGATGGAAACTTTACCCTGCCTTAGTAATCTGGAGTCCAAAAATGCGTAAGAAAAGTAAGTAAATCAAAATGTCAAGTAATACTTTTCTTAGGTGAATGTTTTTAGTATCATGACGGCTTCTTTATTTGGACGCTATAAACTGACTATATCAGTCTGATGAAGGTAATTTTATTTATATGATACTAGCCAATTGTACCCGCTGTTCCGCAAGCGTTTATCTGTTCTAATACATGTGGACCCACTGAATATGTAAATGCGATCTGTGATATGGAAATAATTAAAATTGCCTCATAATGTTCTTTATAAACAACATTTTCAGTTTTTAAAAGCCTTAAAATGAGATGTAAACAAAAATATATTCAGCGCATACATAAACTACAGCTCTGCTATTTCGCGCAGCCGTGGATGAAACACAAAGCATAGATGCTGCTTTTTTACGCATTCAAAGGTATTTGATTCGCGTTTTGAAGTTTTTGAAAGCGATCGATAAATAATCCTACAGAATGGTGGAGCCAAAAACTTTTTTTTTCTTTTCGGGTGCTATAGTGCTGAAAACTTGCCTATAAATTAAGATAAGTAAAAATTCAAAAAATTCTTTTGCTTTCATCTGGCGGTAGAGCATCGACCTGAACTTTTCGAAATATAAGATTTTTAATAATTTTCTAATAACTGGAAAAATACCAAATAACTTCTCTATAACAAGTGGCTATGGAATTTATGGTTTAGTAGAGAAGAAAGTGTGGAAAGATAAATAAATGAAAAATAATATATCTTATAATTTTCTAATAACATTACACTAAAAACACATTTTTTTTACAAATTATTAAATTTCCGATGAAACAAAAAATTGTTTCCGACTGCGTAAAATTTCAGTTTGTAATCAAATATAGTCCTTTACTTGCCTTCAGTTTCTTTTGTACTTTGAAATAAGATTTGCTTGAAAAACTTGGCATTGGAGATCTTGTAAGAAGAAGCGTAGTTCTTGTAAAACCATCTCTGGAATTGGAATCAGACGGCTTTTTTTGGCGGTGCCTCGGTGCAACTTCACCCTCGTTCCCTGCTTAGGTGTGACGTAGAACTTGTCAAAGTTCCACTCGGCACTTGTTCAAGCTAGTTGGACCTTAGGCCAAATCTCTTAATTCGAAAGTATTCACGCTTGAGTGGTGGTGAAAGTGTAATAGTGTTCCAGTGAATCATTTCAATGTAGTCTGTAGCTGCAGGGAAATTGAATTTTGTTGGTTGAAACTCCTGATTGACTCTCTTTTGGAGGCTTAAGTTTCTAGGTTTTATAATTCTTCACAAACCTAACTCTCTTGCTTGAATCCACTCTTATCTAAATCATACTCAAAGCACGTTTCCTTTTTCTGAATTACTGGGTCAATGACTTTTAACAAGTTTTCTGGCAGGAATCTTGACGATTTTTATAACTCCAAATACATGTTCTGGTCCATTTGTGATGCTTATCTTTCTTAATATGAACCCATAGAGGCATATATGACTTGGGATAAAGAGGAAACTACTCGACTTAAGATACCATAAAGTCGCTAAGTGTGCGTCAATTTATTTACATGGTTGCACAAGTTTCAAAACGCAGAAATGTTTTTTAAAAACGCAGCGAAATCAGTGCAGTTTGGACATTCCTCGTTAGCTAAAGAAGGCGATCACGTAGAGCTACGCTGAATGTAATGTAAAGAAGAAAATGACGAGCTTGTCTTTTCAAACAGTAGCTGATGTTAAGGTGTAGGACTACTTTACTCACGCGTGGCACTTTTTTGCAAGTAAAGGCCGAACGTTCCATATTTTGCTGTGTCTTTCGTTCCCTCTCCTGTTGCTTTTTTCAATTTCCTTTTCCTGCTGTTTTCTTTATTTAACCTCCTGCTTCAACAATTCTTTCTTAACTTCTCTATATCTCTTGGCGTTTCCTTCTTTGTAAATTTACATTTTTGGAGCCATTGTATTTAAATTTGTCATTACAAATTTTCAACTCAATCGCGATCTCGCTCGCGAAAACGTAGCCAGCGAGCGTCAATGGTGTGCGCGCGCACCTCATGCGTGTGACGTCACCCAGTTCATACCTATTTTGGCCAGCTTTTGCGACTCAATAGTCCAGCTGAACTACAATTCAATTTTTCAGATTTCTTTTTTTGTAACTTCTGTTATTACCTTTATCTCTAAAATAAGACATTAGTTATGTTTTTTAACATGTGTTGTTACCGAGATATAGAGGATCTCCCCATACAACGTATTTTGTGGCGTGTGAATCAAATTCTTTCTGGACACAATGGGAGGAACGTACTCTATGTAAAATTATGTTTCTTCATCGGTACCCCGCAAGCCCATCACATTTCATCTTTTCGCATTTATCGTATTTAAAGTTTAGAATAATAAAGATCTGGTACTTACGTATTAACGCCACCGCAGCTAGATTTGGCGGTTTTTGTACTTACGTATTAACGCCAACGCAGCTACAGATTTGGCGTTTTTAAGTGCCGCCAATTTAGCGGTTTTGTGCCCGTATTAACATAGCGCAGCTATAGATTTGGCGGTTAAAGTATTAACGCCAACGCAACTATAGATTTAGCGGTTAAATATTAACGCCAACGCAGCTAAGAGATTTGGCGGTTTTAAATTATCACCAATTTGGCGGTTTTGTACTTAAGTATTAACGCCAACGCAGCTAGAGATTTGGCGGTTTTTTAAGTGCCGCCAATTTGACGGTTTTAAGTGCCGCCAATTTGGCGGTTTTGTACACTACGTATTAACGCCAACGCAGCTAAATTTGGAAGTTTTTAAGTGCCGCCAATTTGGCGGTTTTTTGTGCTACGTATTAACGCCAACGCAGCTAAATTTGGAGAGTTTTAAAGTGCCGCCAATCTCTTTATTGACGCATTACCGCCAATCTGTAGCTGCGGTGGCGTTATCGCAAATAAGACTTTCTCTCGGACCTTCGGTATATGTATATCACACGTATGACTTCTAATTGCAGGTGGTTTCTCACTTCCGCAAATATGCGACGTCCACTCACAGCATTGTGCAGATACGTGGCCTTAGCACAGCGCTAGAAAGTGTGGAGAGCTCACGCCGTGTCACCAAGTCGCCAACGTAGCAGCAGTGGAATCTCGGGGTACGGAGACAGAAGCCAACATCAGTGTTTGGGCATTCCTTTTCAGTCTCTTCGGCTGGTCGGCTTCTCGTTCCCCGTCGTGGCGACGGTCCTTGTCGAAGTATCTGTCTAAGGACAAATCGGTTTGCTGAACCCTTCATCCAGTTCAAGGCAGCTGGAAAAAGATTTCCAGAACCTTCTTCCCAGGATGACTATGTCTTCATCTGCCAACCATGCCCAGAGCCTGCAGCTTTCCATTATGCTAACATTTTGCGCGCAGAATTGTGGGTATGTCGCTGTATTCCAACATCCTTGAATACTGCCAGCTACGAGCTGTCCTGTTGGCCTGGACGACAATGGAATGCCAGTCAGGTCAAGTAATCACTGGGACTGAGAATGATCATTTGAACATGGCAACTTGAGGAAGTAGAGAGAATTCGGTGGATGGTTGTCCTGGCCCAATTGTTGGTTGACTGCACTATATAAGGGGTTTCCAACTTATATCCGTTACCTCCCTTAACGGTACTTACGTATTAACTCCACCGAAGCTACAGATTTGGCGGTTTTTTAAATGCCGCCAAATTTGTGGACTTTAACCTTACGTATTAACGCCAATTTGGCGGTTTTGTATACTTCATTATTAACGCCAATTTGACTGTTTTGTGCCCT
>BGPR01010609.1:22101-47761 GCA_013235015.1 Araneus ventricosus
TTGGACCTTCCTTTCGTAGTCCTGGAACCCTATTTGAAAAATGAAAAGTTAATCACTGGATTTCTTCCATTTCACGCAGAATGTTTAGAATTCTTAATTAGTTCTTATAGAAATTTATACATTCTTCGCCAATTTCGGCTCTTTATACGAAGTCTAAAGAAAGTAATATCGAAAAGTTTTGTTTCGTTAAGTCCTGGAATTTGGAACTTCCTTTTGGAGTCCTGGAATCCTACTTAAAAAATGGAAAGTTAATATTTGGATTTCTTCCATTTCACGCGGAATGTTTAGAATTCTTAATTAGTTCTTATAGAAATTTCTACACTCTTCGACAATTTCGGCTCTTTATACGAAGTCTAAAGAAAGTAATATCGAAAAGTTTTGTTTCGTTAAGTCCTGGAATTTGGAACTTCCTTTTGGAGTACTGGAACACTATTTGAAAAATGGAAAGTTAATCACTGGATTTCTTCCATTTCATGCAGAATGTTTAGAATTCTTAATTAGTTCTTATAGAAATTTCTACACTCTTCGCCAATTTCGGCTCTTTATACGAAGTCTAAAGAAAGTAATATCGAAAAGTTTTGTTTCGTTAAGTCCTGGAATTTGGAACTTCCTTTTGGAGTCCTGGAACCCTATTTGAAAAATGAAAAGTTAATATTTGGATTTCTTCCATTTCACGCGGAATGTTTAGAATTCTCAATTAATTCTTACAGAAATTTCTACACAATTCGCCAATTTCGGCTCTTTATACAAAGCCTAAAGAAAGTAATATTGAAAAGTTTTGTTTCGTTAAGTCCTGGAATTTGGAACTTTCTTTTGGAGTACTGGAACACTATTTGAAAAATGGAAAGCTAATCTCTGGATTTCTTCCATTTCATGCAGAATGTTTAGAATTCTCAATTAGTTCTTATAGAAATTTCTACACTTTTCTCCAATTTCGGCTCTTTATACGAAGTCTAAAGAAAGTAATATTGAAAAGTTTTGTTTCGTTAAGTCCTGGAATAAGCATCACCTGGGCAACATGAGACATCTACAGCAAATCCATCGGGTCCTAGTCTGGTGCCTCCTAACCCTGGTATGGACTATTCAGAATTAAAGCGAACCAGTCCATGTGTTTCCCAATTTGCACTAACATTCCCGTTGTAGTGTAGAAACGTTATAATTTCTGTGTAATAATAATGATTCAAATCAAAGTTCAATTTGATTTACCAGACAGCAGGAACAATTAGAAGTCTGCTGTTACTTTAAATGCACCTGCTGAACTTTAAGATATGTTTCCCCAGAAATACAGGGATATTATAATTAAAGTTCAACTTTCAAAAAGCTGTTAAAAATGAACCACTTCTCAGAATGATCTGAAATTTGAGATGAATTTACTCGAAGAGGGAAAAAGTATAGCAGAAGAGAAAAAAAGTTAAACCTGGAGTTTACGGCGCGCACCTGTTTCTCGCCAATTTTTCTTGGCGCAATTTCATTTGCCGTCGCCAAATACTGTTTTGGATGTGCAGTGCGCTTTTTATTGCTCTCTTGCGCATGCATCACCTAAAAAGGAGAGATTGAGCACGCTATGCCTGCGGCATTTCAGGCGTGTACCGGGCAAATTTTTTAACTTAAAAAACATCAGCGGCTTTGCTTTCAGCACAGCAGGAAACTAGTAGCCTCGCTTTTTCATTGAATGTTAGGAATCTAGGTTTTTTTTAAAAAAATTCCGAAAACGAGAATTTTCGCAAAAAATGCCTGCCGCATTTCAAGCGTGTACCGGGCAATTTTTTTTTAACTTAAAAAACAACAACAGCGGCTTTGCTTTCAGCTTAGCGGGATACTCGTAGCTTCGCTTATTCATTGAGAAACGAAACACACAGAATAACATACACAGTACTGAACCGGTATTCAAATCGTAGAATTCCAAACAAAGTTTTATCGAAATTCGAATGAATCGACCAATCGCATCGAAGAGATGAACAAAACAGTCCAGTCGAAACGAGGCGCAATATAGCGTGATAGGCAAAACACCGATGAAAAGATCAATTTCAGGGCATGCGCGCATGTTACTCGTTAAAAACATCATTGCGCAACCAAAACAAATGTTCTCTCATCGCCTTTCTTGGCGGCAAAGAGTTGGCGATCCTAAAATGAACTAAGTAGGTGGGCACTGTAGACTCCAGATTAACCGCTTTTTTATAATATGGTAACGAAATTGTCTTGTGGGTGTACGTGAATGCAATCCAATAAGCAGGATTTAAAAAAATAAAGCTCTTTATTTTTCAAATATTCCAAGCAAAGAAACGTAGCACAAATATTAACACAGCACTAGTAAAAATTCACAACAGAGACTACCAATAAATCTCACCGCAGCGCTCAAAGGTTTCTTGCTAGCTCACCAGCTTGCTTGCTGATCAAAATCCAACTGACTCTTCTTGGCTTGAGAGCTTGCTTTTATACCTTTCAACAGGAAGTGATTTCATTACGTAGGGAGTGACGTAATCTCTAGAAAGTTCATGAAACCAGTAGAAATAGGTTGAAAGTTCGAGGTCCTTCTAGAAAATTCCCTTTGTCGCCAAAGTCGCCAACTTTGCGCCAAGCCACCAAAATGGTCGTCCAGTAGCCAAAATGATCGCCAGGTCGCCAAGTCACCAAAATGTTCGCCAAGTCGCCAAAAAGGTCGCCAAGTCGACAAAATGGTCGCCAAGATTAGCATCTCAGGGAAACGACTTTATAGCATTGTAACAATATTAAAATGGTGATAACGAGTTTAGATTTCTGTTGCAACTTGCCTGCAACTGTAACTTTTTGTTCAGTAAGAGTAGTAATGGTTTTAATTTCCAAAAGGTAGTACCTTCTTGTCCAGTTGCAAGAGGTTGACATTGGGGCCCGCCATGATTCTGAGCATCGTTTTGAGATCAGTTGCGTATCTGCACATAGGTCCAGTTCCGATGTACTGCTGCAGAACGTGTTCTGTAGGAGGAAAATGACCTCTGTTTGGCACGATACCTGTTTAAGTAAAGCACAGAATCAGAAGGAAGATCACGATCCAAGTCATTTCAATAAATTCATTATTAGAATAAAGACATTCTGATGAAATGCAAATCTTTTGCTTGATATTTTTTATCACAATTAGTGTTATAAAAACCAACGAAAGTTCCCCCTCTCTTCTTTAACCGTTTACAGACCGAATTCAGATCCAAGTTAATTTTTAATTCCTTTTTTGCATATTTCATCTCCTAATGCTCTACTTTAAAGATATCAATCATTAAAATATGAATAAAACATTTTATACAGTAAACTCCCGCTATAACGATAAATCCTTCTATAAAAATAAAAGCTTATTGTCACGGTGAATTTGCATAGAACATAATGTTAATATCCTCTTAATATAACGATATTCTGTACAGCAATAAACATCTGTAGAACAATGTTTTTTTTATAAATCTCAACGCCATTTTTTTCCCTCTGTAACAATATTTCATGGTGTATAAGCAAACTGATAATGACGAAAATTCGAAAAATGTCGATGTTTCAGATGGCTGAAGAATGTTGAGACTTCAAAAGTCCTTAATTCAGCTTAAAGAAAAAAAGTGGCAAAATGTCTAGAATTAACGTAGGGAAATATTTAACAGCGGATGATGATCTTATGGTTTTTGAAGAAATAACTGAAGAAGATAACCCATTTCGTCCGTGATTTCGCACAGAAATCACAGGCGAAATGGAAAATGATGATGAAAAGGATGATGATGCTACAGATACTTCGCAATCTTTATCGACTACAATCAGGGGTGGAGCCAGTGGGGGATACTGTCCCCCCCCGTCGGGGAAAATTTTGTACTCCGTTCATGCAACGGGGTATTAAACTAATAGATACATAAAGATCTGGCGAAAATTTGATACCCATTTCATTACACTCCCCCCCTCGTACAGCAAGTCGTGCACCACCCCGTCGGGCAAACACTAGCGCCACTCCTGTCTTCAATCAGTTCAGGCCCTACGGGCAAATGTTTTGAAGCCTTTCATCCACAAATGATGATCATTTCGTGCATTGGACTCTGCACAAACCTTGTTAGTTGACTTAATAGTTAAAAAAATGAACAGGCAAACGAAAATATTGGTTTTTTCGATAAATAAGTTTCTCAGGGATGTGAACTATTTTATTGTATAGCTGAATTTTCATATTTTTGTATGCTTTAACAATCATCACTCTGGTGATGCTTTTGTGCAAAATGTGTGTTGTTATATTGTGTCCGCATTAAAGCAACCAAAAATTAACTTTTTTACATCGTAATTATACCGCCCCTCGATATAACAATACATCCCTCTATAACAATATCTTTATTTGGTCCCCAAAATATGGTTATGACGAGGTATTACTGTTTATGTTTATTTCGATGTTCCCAGTCGGGAACATTGGCCAGTTCTGATTAAGCTTATTTCACTAGATATACAAATGGATAACAATGATGATAAGACTGAATAATAAGGCAAAGTATTGCAAAAATTATTTTTATAACTAAGAACAGTTATTACTTTATATGTTTATTTTGATGTTCCCAGTTGGGAACATTGGCCACTTCTGATTAAGCTCATTTTACTAGATATTCAAATGGATAACAGTGATGATAAGACTCAATCATAAAAATTATTTTTATAATTGAGCACAGATATGAATTCAATTGAAAATTTATGAATTTAAATAAATAAAAAAAATTACACAAGAAATTGCGCCAAATGAAAGTTTATAACTGTATTCTATGGAACTCTGGGAAGTAGTTTAAATACAATCCCATTTTTTTTTTAAAAAAACCATTGCACTGTTTTCTTGTTTTTTCACCACATAATGCATATTTATGTGAGTTGTTGCAATAAGGCAATCACCCTTTTGCTGTGATACACAACCTGCAACTTTCGGTCATGTTTGAGACCCATCCTGTTTTGCACCAGTTCGTAAAAAGGCAATTGTCTCCTCTCGGCAAAACTTCAGATGAGTAAGTTGGTTAAGTATCCTGTGAGTGGCTGTATGCAATAGCCATCCAGAAACAACAAATATATTTAGTAAATTTTGCAAATAAAATATACCACCTTTTTCTTTTTGCTAAGATGTTTCGGTAGTTTCTCACAAATTATGCAACCGATCAACTCCAGGTTCACATAAAATCAAATTTATGAATCAACTTTCATTGTTCTGAGGAAGGGTACTTTTTTCTTCTGCGCATAAAAATGACTTTTGATTAGCTGGATTGGATGATGAAAATATCAATTATAAGAAACAATCACTACAGAATTATCATTCTGGCTATACATAGATGATATTATCCGACATATTTATAGCCGCCCCCGGGGCAGGGGGATGAGGTAGTTTGATAATTAAAGCATTAACCTTTTAACTACCGAAGCAGATTTCCTTTCTTGAATTATAAGTGAATTTTCCTTTCCATTTTACTTTCAGTGGAAACTCACTACACAGAAATTTCTTCTTTCACAGAATAGTCACGACTGGCCAATGTTACCAATTGGGAACATTGGCCAGTCGAAACTTTAATGAATGATAGCAAATGCGTTACTTATTTCTATAATTATATTTTATATGTTATTATTAACATGGACGTTTTTAACTAGACAGATATACCAATAAAGCCAAAATAAAGAAAGTAATACAAGCAATCCTATAGTAATATGAAGTAAACGAAAAGCAGCCAACAAAAAAAACAAGGAATCCATTCTAGTTCACTTTTTCAAGGGCTAGAAACTATTCGAAATGGATTCAAAAGAATATTTAGGGAATTTTCTGTAGAAGCAGGCCTATTTTGGGCCAAGACAGAGCTTCTCATAGCCCGAACTCCTCAAAAAAGGGAAACCAGGAGCAAATCCACAAGAACAAACATCAAAAGAAAAAAACATTAAATACGCTAATAAGAGCAACAAAATATTAGCCAGCAAACTTAATTAATAAGCTTTCATAAGGTAAAATAAAAAAAACTTACGCCTGTAGAAACAAACCAGATAAAAATAATTTGCCCGCGCTTTCGAGAAAAGCAAAACATTAAACACTAGTCTCCATGGCGCCATCTATATTCCCGAAAGAGGAATAGAAAGGCAGAAAAAAGAAAAGGAGGAAAGAAGAGGCAGAGACAGCAATCTCTTTACTAGCATGGGAAGGAGACCAATTCTGAGGTTTTAAGACAGAAAAAAAAACATTTTTAACTATGTGTACCGACTTTTAGAAATTTTCGGTCAAATTTTAATATTTTTCTCCTATGTTCATTTTTTTGCTTTTAAGCAGAACTCCACGGACTTACCTCTGGACGGTTTGTGGCCGAAAACCCCGTTGAAAAATGAAGGCATCCGAATGCTTCCTCCAATGTCATTGCCGACTCCTACCACTGATCCTGCAGATGCCAGAATTGCTCCTTCGCCTCCTAAGAATAAACAAATAAAAGCATAAGTTAACTGTTTCACAGATTAATTTTTTTCAAGTGTTATCATCATATTTGTTGGCATCACCGAAATATTTTAAAATGTAGTGATCAAGGGGCGGAAATGATGCCATTTATTAAGTAAAATCCTATGAGTGAACCCTGGTTTCTGGGCGTTAAATAATAATAAATCTCTTTAAAAAAAGAAGTCTTTTGACATATGTGGAACAGTATAAGAGGTAAGATTTTAATCCCTTCTTTTCACGCTTTGTTCAAAAGATTGTCTTTAATTTCTTCTTTGTGGATAAATGTTTTTCTTTCCAATACATACCGGTTTAGGTTCAGGCCAAAAGAGGATATTAAATATCAGACCTTGAAGTCTTTTTCCTCTACAGAAAACCTATTCCATATTTGAATCTGCGTGAATGTCTGGCCTCTGATGAAGTCATTCGTCAGATTCTTACTTCTTGTCGTTGTCTACTATTATTTTTTACCCTCCGACATTTATAACTCTCTTTTTTAATATTTTTATTTATATGTAAAGGTTGCCACTTTGAATAGATGCAGTGGTCAATAGGCGAACTTGGTTATCATTATGGTTTATGGCACTAGGGCTAGAACTTAATTTAAGTTATTCTAGTTACTGCAACAAAGAGAATAGCTACTGCATCTCATTAGGTAAGGTAACTTGGAAGGTACAAAGCACCGTTGGAGTCAGTCACAGATAAAAACTTACGTTTACTGACAGACAGCTATTCAGTTCTTCAAGCTTTAAAATGCCTAACAATCAAATCTGCAAAGATTATTCACAGATTAGCTGGCAAAATTCTGGTGAGGAAAAATTTTCATCAAAAAATATGTTTGGTGTGGACTCCAGGACATTCACTGATCCATTGGAATGAAAAGGCGGACTTACTCGCAAAAGCGGTCATGGAGTCGCACCCATTACTAGAGTGGATAGCTTCTGAAGATATAGGGGTCTATTCTGGTACCCCCGGTTGGATTGGGTTGGGTTCCGTTGTTAACTTGCGGAACCAGAATAGACCCCGTAATTTCTCATTTTCAGACAATTTCTCTTCAAGAAACGAACCATTCCTTTCAAAACAGCAAATATCAAGAATGTATTGGCGATATTCCCGCCATGATAACTCCTACTCCTTGGCTCAAAAATAGAAGAGAGGATATCATTATTGCACGACTTTTAACCCGGATGATTATCACTCCGGCGCTGTTGCATAGATTTGGTCTACACAATAACCCTCGTTGTCAAATTTGCAATCGTGACAATAACATTGAACACATTTTGTTTTGTTCCAAATACTCAAATCATAGGTCAATCCTCTGTGCAAAACTTAATTTTGATCTTCAATTGTGTTCGTCATTAAAAGCCTTTTTTCAAAAAGCTGTTTCTGATAAGCGGCATCTTAGTATTCTTCTACAATCTCTGAGGTCTTTTGACATTTATAGAGTGCATCCTTTTTGACATTAATTGAGTGCATCCTTTTTGACATTAATTGAGTGCATCCTTTTTGACATTTATTGAGTGCATCCTTTTTGACATTTATTGAGTGCATCCTTTTTGACATTTATTGAGTGCATCCTTTTTGACATTAGAGGATAATGGCCTTTGTTGCTAAAAATCCCATCTCATCACATCTCAATCAATCAATCAATTTCACGCAACACTGAAGGAACTAACTCATAATAACGCTGGTTACACACACAGCGAATTTTTATCGCGCGGAACATTTATCGCGCCGCCGTTCCAACAGTAGTGCACTGATGTGAGTTGGAGCTTACACACTGAGCGGAAAAATGGACGCGCGGACTATTTACCGCGTGCGGTAGATATGCAGTCGCGGACTGCCACTATCGTCTGCGGAAGTTTTTCCGTCGCCACCCAAGTAGAGGCTATCGTAGCCAAATGAGAGCTTACACACACGGCGATATTTCTACCGCGTTCGTTTCGCTCAGTGTGATTTTTCTCTTTGTTTGTATAAGTTGGTTTGGAATCTATTGGTTTTTTTTTTTCCTATTGTGAAGATGTCTGACCTTATAGATAATGAATTTTTAATTGCATTAATGCAAAAAAGGCATGTTTTGTGGAATAAAACTCTCGACATTTTTAAGGACAGAAACGTCTTGTTTCAGCCTGGAAATTCGCAGCGACTTTGTTGTATTGAAATAGAAAGAAATGATTTTGATAAGTTCATACTTTCTCACATATACGTACTAGAAAGTGTAAAAGACATAAAAAAAAAACGTTGAAATTCTCGAAGTGCCCCATTAGCACCAGAATATTAAAATATTTTACTTATATAAATATTTTAGTATATAATATAAATATTTTAATTATATATTTTTCCCTTATTTATACTACATAAAGAACACGCCAACATTATTCTGTTTAAGCAACATATCAGATGCGATGAACAACTTTCGTTTTACAGAGAATTATGCATATATATATAACCTTTTTTTCAATATTGACTACGTAATCTAATAAGTAATTTAATTTTATTTGGGAAAATAAATAGTATATTATTGAAACTAGGTTGAATTATATTGTACAATATTGAACCATATAAAAAAAACTCTTATAAGTAGTAATTCGAAATTCAGAAGCAATTGAAGAATTTCGTATCATCCTTCATCAACTCTTCAAACAACGTATAGAAGGCTCCAACCCCCTCTTTTTTTCATTAATTGGATGAACCCAAATAAACCGATTTTTTCTTTTCTTCTTTATTCGACGACGGAATAACAATAAAGCTAGAATTTGCTCTCTGTTCATTTCAAACAATACCAAGCAGTAAATAATTTAAGCAAAACTAAATTGATTTGATGATGAATCCACGCTGCCAATAGTCGAACAGTCAGCAGCTGATTTTCGGTGAACGGCGCGATAAATTTTCCGCGCGATCAGAAATCCTCTGTGTGTGTAACCAGTCTAAAATGCTAGATTTTCGGTGAGCGACGCGATAAATGTTCCGCGCGATAAAAATTCGCTGTGTGTGTAACCAGCCTAACAATTACAACTTTAACCGCTTAACTTACTAGCCCGAGAATACTCGTGCATCGAATTATCGAAATTTTAGTCTTATAAACTAAAATTGAATCATTAATTAGCTTTATAATTTGACACAAAAAATATGTAGGATCCATAAACATCTTAAGTATCCTATGCCTTCTTAGATGAATGAAAACGACAGCCCCTTTCCAAAACAGGAGGGGTCATCTTATTAGATAGCAAAGAAAACTATTCAGTTAAGTGGTTAATAAACTTAACAAGGTAAAAGTAAAAGTAAAGTAAATGAGAATTGAATTAACATATTGACAACAGGAACATAAAGCAAGTGCAAGAGAGATGACAGATGACGCTTGAGCCTTTGCAGCACCAAGCTCTCCACTACGCATGAGCAAGGTAGATAGAGCACGCAGGACGAAGCTGTTGTCATAAACCTAAAAAGTATCTATATATTTAAAATAATGTGGTAAAAAACCTTCACCGAGTCCGCCAGCCTCAACCACTCGACCGATTTCAACAATTTTTTTTGTATGGAAGTTCACGACGTCTAGGTATGTCATCATGGGTCGTCTAACCCAAACCCACCCCCATTTTCGAACGAAATCGAAAAAATCCTTTCCACTGTACATTCTCTATGGGGAAAAACATTTGGACCTTTCGATTTTTTTTTTAATTGAAAAGATTGACGTCTAGATATGTCATCATGGTCGCCTGACTCCACCCCTCATTTTTGGACGTAAATAGAAAAAACACTTCTCCACCATACATTCTCTATGTGTTTTCGATTTCGTTTCAAAATGGTGGTGAGTGCAACCAATGTCTAAACATCCTACTATAATTATAATTAGAAATGGTGGAGCTGAAGATCTAAGTTTATCAAACAAACAAAATATTTCAGTCATACTCTAGTAAACTGCTGTGGTAACATGTTATCCTCTTTTCATATAAAATAAAATATCAGTAAATGGTAGTACAAGAGCCTACAAGACTATCCATAAACAATAACAAGAAATGTTTCCATAAATTACGAGCAGCAATAACATATCAAAAGACATCATAACTTTCATACATAAATAAAATTAACTAAAAAATCAGTTACTGCAAGTGAGATTTGAGGCTGAAGAAACCGGTTAGGTGGTTGGGGCTGGAGGATTTCTACAAGGGTTATCCATAGACAATGAACAGAGGAGAAGTGTTTTTTCGATTTCGTTCAAAAATGAGGGGTGGAGGCAGGCGACCCAAGATGACATATCTAGACGTCATAAGCTTTCATATAAAATAAAAATTGTCGAAAGCGGTTAGGTGGTTGGGGCAAAAGGATTTCTACAAGGTTTATCCATAGGCAATGAACAGAGGAGAAGTGTTTTTTCGATTTCGTTCGAAAATGAGGGGTGGAGGCAGGCGACCCAAGATGACATATCTAGACGTCATAACCTGTCAATTAAAAAAAAATCTCGAAATCTTTCGGGTGGTTGTTGCTGGCGAACTGTCCAAAGGTTTATCCATAGACAATGAACAGAGGAGAAGTGTTTTTTCATTTTCGTTCTAGAAATGGAAGGAAGGGGGGGGACGAACTGACCCTTTATGACATATTTAGACGTCATAAGCTTCTATGTGAAATAAAAATGATCGAAATCAGTCCAGTGGTTGGGGCTGGCGAACTCTCTGGAGGTTTTATCGTATTATTTTAAATATATGATCCCAACAGTTCCAGTGACGTGTCAAAAATGTCGTAAAATACCTATTGTAGGTGATGGAAGCTGTTTATTTAGGGAGATTTCATTCTGTATTTATGGATCTGAAGACTTTCATGCCGAAATTCGTGAAAAATTTATACAAAACATTACAACTAGATGAGGTTTATTGAAAGATCTTACAATTTTAAAGGAATCTGTTGTCTACAAAGAATATGTGTGTGTGTGAAATCTACTATGGTTTTATGGTCTGTTCCACTGATCTTCATGCTGAAGTGAAACAAGTAATATAAAAAAAAATTAAAGTCAATTCCTACTTAGGTCAGCAAAGAAAAATTTTATTTTAGAAATTTTTTCTCCCATATAAAACTAAAATTAATTAATTAGATTTAATTAATGAATTAATATTTGAAAAAACTGTATTAACATCGAGTGTCATCCACTACAAGTTTTAAAAAATGTATTTGAACTTGAGTGGGTGAATAAAAAGTATTTTATTAACGATTGAAAATTTGAACAAGATATATAAATAAATATATATAGGGAGAGTGTGAACTAATAGTAGGGAATGAAGAAAAAAATAGACCTAAGTTTATCCATTCAAACGGGGAACTAAACATTTTTGGATGCAATTGCCAACAAGAGATATTTTTCAGAATCTATACTTATAAAAGGCAATGTTTGTGTGCGTGTGTGTGTGTGTGTGTGTTTGTCTGCGATGTCTAGACGAAGCTATCGCACTTATAGCCTTGAAATTTGGCACACAGGTAGTCGTAATGGTGACTGAATGCACCTCGAAGCCGAAATTTTAAATTTTAATCTAGAAATTTTTTTATTTAATGTTTTGTGTTGTTTTGGTTGATTTTTCGCACTAATTTCTCAATAGAATAGTTACGAATAAGTTTATGATAAAAATATATACACCATCGGAAAGAGCATGCGATTTCCGTTCTAATGAAGTTAGTTTTGAATTTCTAACGCAATTTACTGAATTTTGAGAAATTTTTAAAAAATACCCAGTTTTGGCATGAAGATGTTACTTTTGATTTTAAATTTGTTGCATCCGACTTTCTAATAATACTTTTATTTTAAATTTTTTTCAGCTTATAACTAGAACGGTTCTGTCGGATTTAAAACAACAACGGTTAAAATATCTTTTCAAGTTTTTTTTAAATTAATTTTTTTCTGGGCGGTTGAGAGTTATTTTTATGGAGAGAGTTCCTCGCGCGGCACGGCACTTCGGAACTCAAATGGCTATGTGATTGGCTGAAGGGGAGGAGACGACATAACCTTGAATTGAATGACTGATTATTATTTTCGGCAGTATCTTAATGTATTTATTCGTCTCGCATACTTAGCTTGCAGTATAATAATTTTCACGCTACAATATTTTATTATTGTTTATCGTGAAAAAAAAATAAGCGGGAAAATCAATAATGTGTATCTTTTGTTTTGATTTTGTTTTCAAAACTTTTTCATGTCATTGTGGGCGTTTTTTTTTTTTTTTCTTCATTTTGTTGAAGTCCTGATTCCACGGGCAACGCCGTGCGCGTACTGCTAGTATAAATTATGAGCAAAAATGATATGTCTTGAGTAAATCTCTTGACCCGGACGTGATTTGAACACGCAGCCTTCTGATCTGGAGTCAGACGCGCCACCGTTGCGCACCGCATTTCTTATTCCTACATCATGATCGTAGCCTGTGCGAGGCTCTAACAAATAAAATTAATTAGTTAAATTTAATTAATGAATTAATATTTGAAAAAACTGTATTAACATCAAGTGTCATCCACTACAAGTTTAAAAAAATGTATTCGAACTTGAGTGGATGAATAAAAAGTATTTTATTAACGATTGGAAATTTGAACAAGATATATAAATAAATATACAGTCGGACCTCTATTTAACGAACCTCTATTTTGCGAACTTGTCCTTGGAACCAAGAACATTTTGCGAATTTCTTCGTAAAATAACCTCCAAATAGCGAAGTGAGTTCTCTATTTAACGAACTTTTTCTTATGATCCAATATTTATTTTTCTCCCTAGTTCTCAAAATATTTCTGAACATTTCAAACTTATTCTTTCTTTTAACACATTTTGTGGTGATCAATGACCTTGAACTGGGTTTACCAGTCTCCGAACTCATCGAGAGCAGTAAAATCGCAGTCATTCTTTTCGTTTCATCCAGGAGGTGCAACCTTTCCCCCCCCCCCCCCACATTGTCCACTTCACTAGAAAAACTTTCAGTATCCCCCTTTCACCCTCAATGGAGCTGTCCCGTGTCTTCGAACTTTATCAGTAATTAAATTTAAGGACGCATGTGGTAATGCATGCTTAAAATTATTTGTTGAAATAAATGCGATAATGTCATTAAAATTCATTAATTTTAAAATAAAATTATTTTTTAAAATTGAAAATACTGTGTATTCCGGGATAATGTTTTGTTTTATTCTGGTTTTCCTTGCAGATTTCATTTCGATGGATAAGATATATAAAACAAATAGATATTAATTTACAAAATAAAAGAGTGATTAATTTCCTTTTCAATAATAATATTTAGTGTTTATGAATTTAAAATCTGTTTTGTGTAGTTTAAAGTATTTTAAAAGGTGAATCTCTATTTAACGAATTTTCCATATAACAAACTTTTTTTCGGGATTTAGCGACTTCGTTAAATAGAGGTCCGACTGTATATAGGGAGAGTATGAACTAATAGTAGGAATTGAAAAAGTAGTGGTTGATAGCCTCGAAGCAGCGAAGTGGCAAGGGCAGTGCTGAGCAAAGTGGGTGCTGACAGCGCACCCACACGGAGGGCGGCGAGAGCATCTAGTTATTGTTAACATTTTTAAAAAATTTTCAAATTCCCTGCAGTGTGGTTCTTTTCTTTACAGTTGCGATAGATTCGTCTGGACATCGTACACACACTGCCTTTTATAAGTATAGACGATTACAGAAAATCTGACCATCGCCCAGCACTACTTACCGCTACTTCCCCCTGCCGTCCGTCTCAGGTCGTACGGATTATTAGTCCTTCCATATAGATTATTGAAAATCTGACAATTGCCCAGCACTACTTACCGCTACTTCCTCCTGCCGTCCGTCTCAGGTCGTACGGATTATTAGTCCTTCCATACAGATTATTGAAAGTTTCCATCCAGAAGCATTGCTCGCTGGTGTTAGTGACGGCGATCGGAATAGCCCCGGCCTTCCTCAGCAGTCTGATGACGTCAGCGTCTTCTGTCGCCCGTGTGCCTCGACGACTTACAACTCCGGTGGTAAATAATAAACCTATGGAATGATGGAGGAACCAAAAGTCATAGATTAAAAATCAAAACTCAACTATATTTTCAGAGATGAGGCATAGCCTCCACTGATAACTGTAGCTGCACTGGGTGCGGAAAATGTAATTATCAGTAAAGCGAATTTACAATATTATCACTAGCAGAATCCAACCTTTTCATTTTTTATATATTTAACATGAGCCTTGAAATTTCAAAAGAAACCTCACTGCTCAAGTTATCCGACGAGATGAATGAAAACGGAAATATTAACTCTTCTTTATACGAGGGTAAGTCATTAAGTGAGTCACAAAAGATAAGAAAAAACTAATTTACAGTGAGATAATCACTTGGAAACAATTTTACTTTTCAATATAATCTCTACCAATGTTGATGCACGTATCCCGTCGTTTTATCAGCGCCCCGATTCCAGCTGCATAAAATTCTTTGGGTTGCTGTCTCGTCCACAGTAGGACTTCGTGTTGAACATCGTCGTCATCTGCAAAGTGTTTGCCTCCGAGATGTTGTTTTAGAGGACCAAACAGATGAAAATCAATTAGGGCTAAGTCTGGTTGGTCAGTGCTACAGCATCCACCTTACAGCCCAGACTCAGCCCCAAGCGATTTTCAACTGACGATGACGACGATGTTCAACACGAAGTCCTACTGTGGACGAGACAGCAACCCAAAGAATTTTATGCAGCTGGAATCGGGGCGCTGATAAAACGACGGGATACGTGCATCAACATTGGTAGAGATTATATTGAAAAGTAAAATTGTTTCCAAGTGATTATCTCACTGTAAATTAGTTTTTTCTTATCTTTTGTGACTCACTTAATGACTTTCCCTCCTAGTATACCACTTGTTATAAATTATTGTCGTTATATTAAGAGACATATGCAACTTTGACCAATATGGTTTTTATTAGTGCATAAAAAATGTTTTAGTATTTTTGAACTTCATATGAATATGCGGAATATGAGAAAAATTCTGGTTAAGTTTCAAAAACAGCCAAGTACAGGACGTCTCATTCCAAGCCAAACTTAGGTTTTTCTTAATATTTTATAGACAGTTAAGACACCGTAATGAACTTTTAAACAGACTTAAATTGATTTGTTGACATACGACTGTTAAACCTCGAAAACTTTTGATTTTATGAAAAACACGTATATTATTCCTCTGTCTTTTCTGAACAATTTAAAACAATCCGAGTTAAAAAAAATCCAATAGTTATGAAAGTTATGTAGGAAAATTTTATCAGCTGTTCAACGTAAACAATGAAAATGGCCATATTTTAAAGCTCTATATCCCAAAATGTTTTGTTTTATATTGCGCGCACAATATCTCAAGAACTATTGAATATTTTTACATAAAATTTTTACTAAATATGTATTGTGCTATGTTCTATAAATTGTAACTCACTTTTTGTACATATTTTCTCCAAAGAAGTTTTTCGGGGGGTTAGAAAAGTTGAAATTTCAATTATTTTTTAAATTTTATTTTAAATTGGTATAAAAATAGAAATTAATTAATTTTAAATGTTAATAAATTGTGAATCAGTTTCTTAAACAGACTGTTTGGATTACTTAGATACCCAAAATATTGTGATTAGACTAATATTTTATACGTAATCATGCGCGCAAGGTGACTATCTCATTTTTTTCACCAAACATTACACCCATATTTATTACTCTCAAATAAATAAATACCAATGTAAAGGTTTGAAAATGTATGTACTATAAGAGAAAGAATATACACTTTTCTAGAAAACTATCTTTAGAATTGCTTCTATTTATTTTTATCTTCTTGGATATTCAATCCTTATTTTTTGTCTTTTCAGATATTCAAACCTCATAATATCATCAAATTTCACACAAAATAATATAAATTTCATCACATAATTGGTGGAATCAAGGAAGCTTCTGTTTCTGTTTGGAATGAGACACCTTGCATGAAAACTCACCGGCTACACTGATGGCCTCCTTGACAGTAAAGGGGACTCCCAAAAGGGGCATTTCCCTCTCCAGTTCCTTTTCGCTCTTCTCCCCGGATGAGATGAGCTCGTCGATGGACCTGGCCTCCGCCAGGGCTTCTGCTCCCCGCTGGTCGACGACGGCATTGATGAGAGGGTTCACTTGTTCGATCCGACGAAGATAGGCCTTCACAACGCTTGCAGAGCTCACCTTCAAGAAGAAAATGCAAATATCCCTTAACTAGCAGTACGCGCACGGCATTGCCCGTGGAATCAGGACTACAACAAAATGAAAACAGCGGGAGTGGCCTCCCCTAAACTTTCTCGTATACTTTTCAAACATTTGTCATTTCCCTTCCACCTGCGTTGATAAAAAGTTCGAACCAACTGTAACCCAGAATGCAATGACTATCAGAAGGTTTTTCATTGTTGATTATAGTGATAGCAAAATATTGAGGTGAAGAATCATATTCAAAAAGATACCTATGTATTAAAACTTCGCAATATTTTTTTTTTATCAAACTCGAGCAATGCAAGTTCCGCGTGCGGAGAAGAAAACAGGAGAATAGCTTGCGCATGCGCAGAGATTGCTTCCAATACGCAAGTAAAACGAGACGCCCTAAATGTTTGCTTCCTTACAAAATCTCACCACCAGAATTGGTTTTTGGCAAACTGCCAAGTTTTCGGAGTCTCCCTTCTTTGCACAAGCATTTACGCATGCGCATGGAGTTGAACAAGTATGAAATTATACAGACCGACAGACACTCAGCCCGTTGACGGATTTGGCCCAAAATTTTATACGGACCTACATTCATGGCGATAAAACTGTGTACCAAATTTTATCCATCTGGGTTTTCAAGTTTTTGAGTTATAGCGTTCGCATGACCTCGAACATACAGACAGACTTCCCTTTGACGGATTTTGTCCAAAAGCTGACAGAAACCTACAGATTATGTTTAAAGACCACATACCAAATTTCATCTCCATGGCTCTAATAGTTTTCGAGTTATAGTGTTCACAGACACACAGACAGACACAGACACACAGACAGACACAGACACACATACAGACACACACACAGACAGACATAATTCCAAAATTGTGTTTTTCGGAATCAGGGAGGTCTAAAACGTGCAGATTCGTCAAAATCTCGAGTTCGAATTTTTTGACGATTACAATACTTTCTCTTTGTATACTTCGTATACGAGAAAGTAAAAAAGCTAGACAACAGATTGACCGAATTCCCAGAAATGATTTTTCCATTTTAATATACTATTTCTGCAGAAAATTTTGGGATACAGGAAAGTTATTTCAATTCCCTATTTATTTCTCGGGTTTTTTTCTTTCTTGCACAACAAACAATTTGGAGATTCCCTGAGCACTAGCACTTATTGCAGGAAAATGTGACCAAGAAATTATTTGACCTATAATTTGCTTCAGACAAACTCTCAGTACATTAAAAATAGTAAATATTAGGTAAAAAGATAATTCAACTTTTATGATAATTTACGAATAATACAAGAAAACAATGCAAAGAAAAGAAATAATTTTAGAATAACCCAAATTAAATAAGAATAAGATCAGTAATTCGAAAATGCTTTTTTCCATTATAACAAGTTTATTAGATATACTCCCTTGTTATTCTAAAAAAAAAAAAATTTTTTTTTAATTATAAAAATTGATATTTAGATGCACTTAACTTCATTGAATTTTTTTTTCAAAGGAAGACAGGGGAAACTAGGGATAATTGACCCTACGCGATTTTTTCAGATTGTGAGATAATTGGCAATTTGTGTGTGCCATTTTTATTTGACCTTAGGTCATATAGTCAATTGAAGGGGATTTTCATTCCAATCAGGAAAGCTATCGTAAAGTTATGTAGGTAAATATGTTTTGGGGGGTCCAAAAGTAAATTTTCAATTTTTCATCCCTCAGTAGATTAGAAGTTAACGATTTAAAATAAGATGAATTAAATTATTTCTGAGTTTTAACCATTTTTCTAGCTTTAATTTGATATATGACATTATGCGGTATTTTAACTCTAAGTGGTCTAATTTTTAAATTATTTAGAAAAAGTCAAGTTATGGATACTTGACCTTAAAAAGTTAGGGATACTTGACGATTTAAAATATGATGAATTAAATTATTTCTGAGTTTTAACCATTTTTCTAGCTTTAATTTGATATATGACATTATGCGGTATTTTAATTCTAAGTGATCTAATTTTTAAATTATTTGGAAAAAGTCAAGTTAGGGATACTTGACCTTAAAAAGTTAAGGACACTTGACCCTATCAAAAGCTATTGCAGCTTCAATGTCGTAGTCGACCGAAGCACATTTTGCGGTTGGGATCAGTTTTTTGTTGTGTGGAGTTTGTTGGCAATATGGCAACTCAAATATAGAGAATAATTATTTAAAGATTCTTTGTTAGTAATTATTTTTAATATGATAATTTCAAATAATGTAAATAATTATTTTAGTAAGAATTTTAAAAAGAATTGAAAGACTATTGACTAAAAATCGAAGAAGTATTTTTTTCTCGCCTGAGAAAGAAAGTTTTATTTATTATTTTAATAAAAATCTTTTGCTCGAACTATTTGTCATTGTTTAGTTTTATTTGACTTTTCGATATTCCTGTTGAGTTTGTCTTTCTTTCTTGAATTGAATTTTCTCCTAAAGTATATTTTTATTCTTTTGCTTTTATTTTTTTTAAATATTAGAAGAACCAAGTAAGTCTATTCAGCTTCTCATTTTTTTTGTTTTGTACAACTTTTTTTATATCATTTTTTGCGTTCCGATGCTATTCTTTTTTTTTTTTTAATTTTCCAAAACCGGCAATTCTTCAATGCACGAATGATGTTCATAGGTTTCCATTTCCATTAAAGTAATCCTTTTTATTTAATTAAATTAATATTTTAATTGGTATAAAATTTTGAACTAATTTAATTTATTATTTTAATTATTTATTTAATTTATTAACAAGATTTAATTTAATGACTTAACTAGTTTAATTTATTAACTAGATTTTAGTAGCAAAAACTGCGATTTATAGTAGCCATATTATTTAAATTTTAATATCAGTTTCATTAATATTATTTGATAATAAAGAGATTTTTTTAAATTCAATATATAACCTAATGTTTGAATTTCGCGTACATACAAATTATCAAAAGAATTTAAGTGAGTTTTGCATGTAGGGTCAAGTATCCTTAACCTTAGGGTCAAGTATCCCTACGCGATTTCATAAAATGTATTTATTTTTTGATTAAATGATACATCATTTTAGCAATAAGTACATTTTTCCTGCTTAAAAACAAATCTGTTGATGATAACTATTCAAATATTCGAGAAATATAAGAAAAAGTAAAAGTAGGGCCAAGTATCCCTAGTTTCCCCTAATTTTCGAATAAAGCTCATTTTTTAATATATTAGCCTAAAATTGTCCCCAATCCATAGCGAAATTTTGTCTTAGCTTAGACTTAAATGTTTCAGCATTGAATTGGTTTTTTTTTCCCTTTGAGCACATGCTATTCATAAAAGAACGTATTCTTTGAACATTTGCTGTAGTTCCTAGGAGAGAAAGAATTAATTCAACAATATTGTAAAATTTTTGAGAAATCTAATTTTTTCCTCTTGTTTCAGAAAATTTTTTCCACACATCTATCAGATAGAAAAAGGTGCTCCACATTTAGAAATAATTATGTTTATTCCATTTATGTGAGGAAATAATAAGCGATTAATCAATAAGGTGTTAAAAATACATGAAAAACAGACTCTTCCGTTAAATGATGAACGATCAAAAACATTACATAAAAAATTGGTACTATCTCTCATCCAAAATTATACGTTTCGTCAAGCTGTTCATGATTAATAACTATGTAAAGTAATAACTGCACAAACATATCTGTTTTTTTATATAAATTGAGCTGCGAAACTTAATGCAAAATCTACAAGTAACGAAATAACAATTATTGCATTTGTCACGTTGTTTTAATTAAGAATAATACAAACGAGTTGCTTAAGAATAATACAAGAACTTGAGTTTCTGGAATAACAGTAATTTAAGAACGATACAATTTAATTAATAAGTGCGAATAATTCTAACAAGTTCTTTAGAGCAATTCATTTGTATTGTTCTTAACGATTATAAACTGAAAAATATTCAATCCAAAAGAGAAAACATACATTATCAACAAATTTAACTAAACAAACTTACTTGTTTCTTTCTAATTTTGGCTGCTAAACTTAACGCCGAATCTAGAAGCAGCGGATTCTGTACAGGCGGTAATGCAGACGATTTTCGGCCGAACACATTCACGAACCAGAACAGCCGATCTGTCAGATAACCGGTAAACCAACGGAATAAATACATAATGATCGAAATCAGCCATTTTTTAGGAGATCTAACGTTCTTCACGATTTTTGAAAGATAATAGGACATAACAAATAAATAATAAGGATCTACGTTTAATATTGTTTTCGATGACATGCGGAATCAGACGGTGAAGCAAAAGAAAAATATTTTAGAAGGAAAGCTTGTTTTGATCACGTGGACGTGGCAGCACGCCTCGCGGCTTTAGGGCAAAGGACCGTGAAATGAAAACTCGTTTAGGGGCATTCTGTATACTGCAGGCGGGTTTCGTACGGCTCAGGTATTTAGTAAAAATTATTGGATTGAAAAGGAAGGTTGCGTTGTTCCGTTCATATGCAGAATAAAAATAAAAGAACAAAATATAAGAAAGGAAAAAAAAAGACGTGGAATAAAATAAAGATGGTATCAAGTAACTGATTAAAGTTGAACACTCACCGAGCTCACATGCTTTGCTTATCGGATTTTGAACCTTGAACGTTTTGTCTCGAGACTTTACCATTAGTATACAGCAGTCCTAGTGACTAATCAAGGGGAATGATATTGAATCTCACTTGTAAATTTTGAGATATTACGGCTATGCTAGAAAGTTGACAACAAGTATCTTGAAAAGGCGTAAAAAATAATGCGTTTTGTCATAAGCAATTCAAGAAAATCTTCCTTTAAGCAAGGCCAAAAGTATGGAGTTAATCCTCCTGGTGGCGGAAACGTCTTTTCCCGTTTTTCAGGTTCAATTCAAAAGCAGATAGTTCTATTTATATGTACATTTTCATAAACATCCATGGATATATTATTCTTAAGATGTCAGAGATATAATTAAATGCAAAAAAGATCGATTCATTTACTTAAAAAGTTTTCTAACCTGAAAGCTAAAAGATGAAAATAATTGGGCGCTCGGAGAGTTAATGGGGTCTATTCTGGTACCACCGAAGGGGGGCTCTTAACAACCTTTTGAAAAGCCTGAAAAAAGCTTGAGGAAAGCCTGAAACAAGCTTATAATAAAAGCTAGGGGAAATCTTACTAAAAACCTTACAGAAAACCTTGTTTCTTGTTGAGTAGCGAACCTTTCCGCTACCTTGCCGAAAGGTTCAACCCTTGTCATGGAAACCTTTGTGACAACCCTTCATCCTTGCTGAAGACAAGGTTTCAAAAACCTTTTTGACAAGCTTTTTTTGCTATTTGGGAAAGTCTCGGCTATGGGGCCGGAGGGTTCCAGGTTCGAAACCCGATACCACTGAAAATCCGTCGTGAGTTGGGCCTGTTAAATCATACGTAGGGAGCCAAATGTCTTCCCGTTTGTGTGGTGCGGAAGTTTGGAGAGGGGGTCGTCCTCGTCATATGACCGAGGTTCAAAATTGCAAGGTCCGTCCCAAAATAGCCCTCGTGTTGCTTCAAAACGGGATGCTAATATAACTAAACTAAACTCTTGTTGAACATGTTAGTTTGTTTTAAAACCAGGCCGTCTTAACAAATTTGAGAGTCCTGGCAAAAGTTATTTGAGCCCCATCAGAGTCGTAACTAGGAATTTGAGCGCCTAAGGTCCAACAAAAATACTTACCTAATAAAATAACAGAGGATCAAGGGGAAAAAAAGTCAGCTTTTCTCTGATTATCGCCTCGCAATTTTGCAAATCGTCCTCCTTTCAAAACAGAATTTTGCAAGTCAGTTTCTGCCACCCTCGTTGTATACTTGATTAATTTCAATGGTTATATCTCTACTAATAATAAAGGAGAACGTGCGTTGGCGCTCTACAGTGCAGACCGCTGTACCTAGAGCTACAAAATTTGGCTCAAACATGTGGGTGCGATGGTTTGAAATAATATGAATCACCCCGCTTGAATTGACACAACTGTTTATTAACATAAAGACGGCAAAAGAAGAGATGATGATGCTGAAAAATGTACAAGTGCTATGGTTACAGGTTTGGTGATGAATCAGAAATGGCATCCAGTGTTGGAGAGTTCGCTTCACTAGCATATCGTACCACTGTACTCAGACAATCTTCTCGCTTGACCACCTTCGCGCGGTCAGTCGCTGGACCTATTGAGATCTGGAGTCTCCCCTTCGCGGGAGCTAAAGGCAGTTGCCTTTCTTCTAATATTTCTGAATTGGTCTCCTTCCCATGTGCTAGTAAAGAGATTGCTGTCTCGGCCTCTTCTTTCCTTCTTTTCTTTTTTCTGCCTTTCCATTCCTCTTTTGGGAATATAGATGGCGCCACGGAGACTAGTGTTTAATGTTTTGCTTTTCTCGAAAGCGCGGGCAAATTATTTTTAATCTGGATTGTTTCTACAGGGGTAAGTTTTTTGATTTTACCTTATGAAAGCTTATTAATTAAGCTTGATGGCTAATATCTTGTTGCTCTTATTAGCGTATTTAATGTTTTTTGCTTTTGATGTTTGTTCTTGTGGATTTGCTCCTGGTTTCTCTTTTTTGGGGAGTTCGAGCTATGAGAAGCTTTGTCTTGGCCCAGAATACCCCTGCTTCTACAGAAAATTCCCTAAATATTCTTTTGAATTCATTTCGAATAGTTTCTAGCCCTTGAAAAAGTGAACTAGAATGGATTCCTTGTTTTTGTTGTCTGCTTTTCGTTTACTTCAAATTACTATAGGATTGCTTGTATTACTTTCTTTTTTTTTAACTTTGGCTTTATTGGTATATCTGTCTATTGTTCTCTGTTTTTTGTTATGCTGCTGCAATGGCGCGCATCGTAAACATTGTCGTAATTTTTCTTATTTTTCTAACTTCATTTCTTTTTACAATTAAATTCTTTTATTCATTTTAATTTTTTACTTTTTTGTATAATATTAAAAAAAAAATTTTCTTGTTCCAGTTTTAATTTTGCTTTCTTTTTTAAATAATAATTTTATAAAAATTTTTTTAAATCATTGTTTGTTCGCATACTCTCGTCTGCCCCCTGACTCTGAGCAGGGTGGCCAGATCAAAATAACAAAATAAGGCCAAACCTTCTTAAAAATAAGGCCAAACCTTCTTAAAAATAAGGCCAAAAAAGGCCAAATTCGACAAAGTGATTGAAAACGTCATTTGCTATTAGAAAAGCAGCTATCCTTCCTGAAAACGAATCCCACTTGATAGGCATATATTCAATGCTCTATTATTAAACTAAAATCTAAGTGAAAGAAATTTAAAACCTCCTTGTTCTATTCAGAAGCTATTTCGTTTGACAGCTCATTATATATCATTTGAAATGTATAATATCAAAGATTTATTAAAAACAATAGAATAAGTAATTAAAAATTGTTCTAAAAGTCATTCACGAAAATAAGGCCAAAAATGAATTGAAGGCCAAATGAAAATTCCTAAGGCCAAGGGCTTTGAAAAAAGGCCAAATTTCCATAATTTGGCCTTAAGAAGGCCAATATGGCAACCCTGACTCTGAATGACATAGAGCCGTTACAGTATGAGAGTCGCTGCGCCATCTGGCGGAGACAGGCACAAATCCCACAAGCATACTTCGGAGGGTGGGAATGTGCACCTCGGAGAACTTTTTATTTTTCAAATTCTAATTCATTAAAAATTAAGCGAAATTTTGACGTTTCTCCTTAATAGCTCCCCAAAATATAATAGAACAAAAATTATTTTTTCACCATCTGGAAGTGCAAAAAATTACCTTTTCAATTATATGAATTAAGTTGCCGTACAATTATTTCTCTAATTTTAATGAATTTTTTAAAAAATTTTTGCCATAATTTACAACGATACTTTTCATTTTTGCAACGCAGTTCAAACCGTTTTCATTGTTTAAACAAATCTTTATTTGCGTGTTTCTTTTTCATTGTTGAAAACTAAGGTAATATCTTAATGTTTATTTCAATGTTTTAGTCAGCATATATGCAAAGTTACTGAAAGAACATGGGTTAAATGTCTATCGCAATTTGAAATTTAATATTACTTTGTTACGGAAACCATGAATATAAAATTATGCACAAGAGATTCAATAGAAATTATAATCCCGGAGGAAAAACTGGTTGCCGAAGGCGGTTAGTTATAAATAAAAATATTTATTTATTTATTTAAAAAAACACACTACAGAGAAAACTCCATTTACAGAGTGCTATAAACAACACACACACACAAAGAACAAAAGCCACAACGAGTAAATAAAAAAATGCGCTAGAAAATAAAAAGTTGAACACAGATAATACACAAAATCATAAAAATTTTGTAAACGCATATATAATAAAAAACGAAAACACGTAATCACAAAAACACTAAAACACACTATGATTCTAAAAGTCGTATTTTTAAAAAAATTACAAGACCATTTCCAAAAGGCAAGTGTTAAAAAGCCAAAACACACAAGCACCTCTGAAAACACACTAGGAGTTTAAACGTTAACAATATTCGTGCATTAATACTCTATATGAATATTTTTTGAAATGATATACATGTTTATGTAACATTACAAAATTGCTGGCCGTCTAATTAAAAGCTCTAAACATATTTTTATTTTTAATAACATATTTAAAAATTAAATAATTTTTTTCTTCAAAATTGAAATAAAATCAGTAAAGCAGATATTTTAGGATCCCTGATGAATGACACGCCTGGGCTACAGTCAAGTTAGCCCATTGGATAAAATGACCCTCTATAGAACATCTTTATCCATTCCTTCATCTAATATCTTTTTAGATGGCGAAATTTTTGGACAGTCCCCTTCTGACGAGAGTACTCGAAAAGTTCAAGGCTAACATGAATGGACTTAACAGTGTATCTTTTTCGACCGCTGGGAATACGGGAGAATTTTCGGAGTTCTAACTTCTGTTTTCAATATGATTGCAATGCAGCGACTGTCAATCTTTTAGAATTTAGGACCCAACTTCGCTTCTCAGTCTTATTTACGCCATTTTTCCACTGTATTTTGATGGAATAGAGTGATCTTAGATAGTGTATAGTAAAAA